>CM046858.1:49553924-49788924 GCA_025617745.1 Heliocidaris erythrogramma
CACCTCCACCAACACACGTCACACACCACACATCACACAAATGTTGAGAATTCTTCACACTTGACAAGCTAGCGCCCACAGGCTCACAACATTGTGGAAAATCAACGGGAATTGACGGATAAATAATAAGGCAGCTGTGTAATTTCAATCTTTTTCATGTATTATTTATTACGTACGTACGTAGTATTATTAGGTACGTACGTAATAAATATCACGTACGTACGTAGTAATTATCACGTACGTACGTAATATTATCACGTACGTATGTAGTATTTATTACGTACGTACGTAGTATTATTACGTACGTACGTAATATTCTTTATTTTTTTACGTCGTCAGTTTGGCCCTTCCAGGTCTTCGTACGCTTATAATAATGCACACATCGCTTTTTCGCGAAGATTTTGCTCTCACACACGCACTTATGACACGCACACACACTTCGAAGGAAAACAAACGAACAATGGCCGCTGACAGGAAGGCATCTTCTCTCAGCCGAATTTGGGTTATTATACACCGCAGTGATTTATCATGTGAGTCTGATTTCTCCATTTTTAAAATCTCAGTAATGGTTTATATGGTTTGGAAGAATGTATACGTATATATGTGGAGATAAATCGTGAAATATATATACAGAATTATGTGACCCGGTCCCACACGCTGAATTGTATGTTGCAAATTTTAATGTGTGTATGGCTAGAGTGCCCAAGTCTGCGCACACGCGTAACTGCGCGATTCTATTTCTAATAAAAAAACACGCAACGAACACAAACTTTTCATCTATATCATAGCGATGGGTATTCATGCCAAAAAACGAGTCCACATATTGAAAAAAGGTCTTATTTCTTATTTTATTCACAACCAAGCCTCAAAATGTTGTTGTTCACGTTAAAACTCCCGAACTGTCATGACTGTGTGTAAAATGAATGAGTGCGCAGACATGGGCACCATTGTTTTTTCAATGTTGAAATGACACGGCCGCCGTTTCTTGCCGTAAATGGCATTGTTCTTGCTCTAATTTTGATGGGAATTTTTGGAAACTTACTCTTTAGAATATAGGGTGTGGAATTTCGGGTATTTTTTCAATTCGGGAACCCGACAATTTTTCGGGCGGGTTCCCGGTTACCCGAAAATCATATAACACAAATTACAAGCTTTATTTACCCTTAAGAAGCTATTAACACTGGGAAAAACTCGAAAGCGCATCACTGCAGTGGGGCGCTACATGGGTATTTACATATAGATATTGAATGGCTGGTCGACGTTATCTACTGCCTTGTCATGTTACATACATGAGTAATCAATTAAATACTTATTTTCGGGAAACGGGCATGTAATATTTTGACCCGGGACCCGATGCTCTCGGGCGGGACCCGGGTACCCGGTTTTTAGTCCCAGCACTATTAGATATCAGGAATAATATATAAATTATAATTGCTTTAGAGCACTCACGGGTACATTCCTGTAAAATAGTTGGTATTTTCTGTCGCATGTACTAAAGGTATCGGGGGAAAATAAGATAAATATTTTAAATACCTTGCTTTCAAATTCAGCCATAAAAATCTCATCCTACCTCAAATGGCCGTTAGGAAGAACTTTTGATATTTCAGCAAAATCCAAAGTCAAAATCTTGTCCAAAACGGAGAAATCCCCGCCGATTTGTTTCGCGATCGCGTGTTGTTTACATACTGCCGATGTCTTAGACTAAAATCGGCCAATAAAATGTTTGTCCACGAAGAAACTCGGGATCGCAAGCGCACATCGATCTTTACGATCGCACACACAGAAAATCGGGACTTTCCGTGTATGCCACATAGGGACCGAATTTTTAAGGACAAAACTCTTTTGGGGAGATGTCAGCGCCCGCGGCGACCAGGAAATGTACACAATGACTCCGATAGCTCGTTTCGCGAGAATCAACAGTAAATTACGGATTTGATTTTTGGAAATATCTTTTCCAACATCGGTGAGTTGAATTTATTGTATTTCTTGGATATTTTGTTGTCGGTTTTTGTAAACTAAATGCCGATTTTGAGTGAATGTTTGTGACTTTTGTGCAGTAGTGTTTTAAAAAGTTGAGGTGTATGACTGCCTAAATTATACACACGAAGTATAGGAATGTAGCTATGAGTGCTTTAGAGGAATATTACAGAAATTCGTGTGAATCTTAGGTGCGCAGACATAGGGCTCCCCATCATAAATGTAAATGAAGAGGAAGAAAAAGATGATTGATAAGAGGAGAGGAAGTGGAAGAAGAAGAAGATTAATTTTGCTGTTCCTTTTTACACTAGTGCAGCAGTGAATGTTCGACACAGTCCCACGTAGGTTTTGGAGTCGGGACTAGGTCTAGACTACTGTCTGACCACTCACGGGTGCATTCCTGTAAAATAGTTGGTATTTTCTGTCGCATGTACTAAAGGTATGGGGGGAAAATAAGATAAATATTTTAAATACCTTGCTTTCAAATTCAGCCCTTAAAAATCTCACTCCTACCTCAAATGGCCGTTAGGAAGAACTTTTGATATTTTCAGCAAAATCCAAAGTCAAAATCTTGTCCAAAACCGGAGAAATCCCCGCCGATTTGTTTCGCGATCGCGTGTTGTTTACATACTGCCGATGTCTTAGACTAAAATCGGCCAATAAAATTTTTGGCCACAAATAAACTTGGGATCGCAAGCGCACAGCGATCTTTATGATCGCGCACACAAAAAATCGGGACTTTCCGTGTATGCCACATAGAGACCGAATTTTTAAGGACAAAACTCTTTTGGGGAGATGTCAGCACCCGCGGCGACCAGGAAATGTACACAATGACTCCGATAGCTCGTTTCGCGAGAATCAACAGTAAATTACGGATTTGATTTTGGAATATCTTTTCCAACATCGGTGAGTTGAATTTATTGTATTTCTTGGATATTTAGTGGTCGGTTTTTGTAAATTAAATGCCGATTTTGAGTGAATGTTTGTGACTTGTGCAGTGGTGTTTTAAAAAGTTGAGGTGTATGACTGCCTACATTATACACACGAAGTATAGGAATGTAGCTATGAGTGTGTCTGACCACTCATTGTGTCTGACAAGGCTACTCAACTCTAGATCTAAGTATGACATATTTCTACATCACAACTTCTAGTTCTAGTTCTACTACAAGTACTAGTACTACTAGATGAGATTGATAAGTGGGAAGAACTCCAGAAGAAGGAGAAAGAGAAGAGGAAGAAGAAAGAATAGAAGAGGTGGAGGAGAAAGAAGAAGAGAAGAAGGAGGAGGGAAAAGATGAAGAAGAAGAGGGTTGAGGAGTTAGAAAATATGCCAAAGTCAGGTGAAGAAAAAGGAGATTTTTAAATGAAATTACATTTACACATGATTTTTTTAATGATAGTACACATGATTTTGTTCCATCTTGTATGTTGTAATGTTGTAAATCAAAACCAAGGTGATCTAACTAGTATTAGAGCTACTGTACTCTTCATTTAGAGATCAACATGGCAATTGTTATTTTAAAAAGATTATTTATCTTCTGCATTGAAAAAGAAAAGATGACAAATTGTTCGAACATTCTCCTTTGAATCGAGCCTTTATGGCTTCCATGGCTTCCATATTTATCGATGTTTACTAATAATTCTATGTACATTTTCGAGGTTTCATTAAATTTAAAGGCTCCAAGCTTATTTTGTAGATCTTTGTCTAATTATTCTAATTCTGTTAAATTAAATATTGTATTTGTACAGCTGAAACAGAAGATAAATCGAAGTCTGTTCCACGATGTGTGATTCTACCACAAGACAGCCCAACACCAGAGATTCAGGATATATCTTTAGGGTTAGTCTGGCATTACAAGATGAAAACTTGGTCTTGAAGGTAAGAAACTAGGGTGATCTTAGATGTTCTCTGTAGGTTTCCATGGTGAGTGGGTATTCACAATTGAAGGCTTTCGATAACACCATGAGGGGGAGCCTCTGTGAAAAGGCTGTTGATATGCTTTCATGAAAAATAACCCCACTTATGGAGCATTTAGAGGAATTTTGGAAAAGTGAAAGGAAAGGAAAGAGATGATGATAGTAGAATGAAATGAATTTAAACACTTACACAAAACTATTTTTGTTTTTTGTTGTCGGTGTTTATACACCTAAAATGAACTGAAATAGAAAGTGGAAAGAAGAAAAAGGTAGAAAGAGCGATCGAGGTCAGAAAAGTTCTGAACAGGTCACAGAAGTTTGGAGAGTGTAGTTCTGAAAAGAACTGTTTGTATTCCTCTGTAGAGTATTTCTGAAAGACAGTTTCTGAACTACAGTAATCTTTTGGTAAAGGAGTATATCTGTCTCAACATGTTTCGAACAGTGTGCTCTGTTCATCGTCAGGAGATTAACTTGAGGAAAACTGCAGTGCGGCAAGTATTTATGCAGTTGTGCGGACCAGGGTTACTGGGCCTCTGATTGGTCTGTTAGCGGAAGTAGGATGATTTCATTCTCATATGCTTATTTAAAGATTCCAAGGTGCAAAAATACCTTCATTACAAGTAAAGTGGTTTTAGACAGAGAAGATATTTTGCCTTGCTACTGTGAGTTAATGTATTTTTTAGGTCAATTATTATTTGAATATGACAAGTTGAAAATTCTGTAAGGCGTATTATTGTTCTTGTTTATTTTCTTCTCAATATTTATTTTGTCTTTAATTTGGTTCAAGAAAATACAGTCGTTGATTTTAGTATCATTAGCTGTTCAAAATCAAGAATTGAAAGATGGTAAGACATTTGTTCATGTTTTTAACACTTGTTGGGATTGGAGATTACATTTAACCTTCCAGTCACGTGTACGTGTATGCTTATTTCCTTATTCAAGCAACATTGCATATTCGAATTCATAAATATGTTTATAAGCTTTTATTAACTGTTCATCATCACTTTATATGTATTTATTACCATTGGTAATAATCAATCTGCAAATTCTGCATCTGTAGGATTTGTATAGCACCTGGTATACAAAATTAATATCTCGTAAGGGCTTCAGGTGCGCCATATAAGAGCAGCCATGCTAAAGCCAGGGTAGTAATTGTGGAGCTCCATGAGTGTTCAAGTCTGACAGACATGTGCGCTATTCAAGAACCCACTATTATTATTATTACTTCATGTGCTTATGGCATGTTTGTGAATGAATTTATTAGTTATGATCAATGAGGTAAGAGAGAAGCATAGAATACATTTATACATACATGTGACATTTCATATATGATAATAATTTTGTTTTACAGCTTCGTAACAACAGAGGATCATTAATCCCAATCAATGGCTTCATCACACCTAATTCAAAGTTTCAGTGAGTATATCATCTTCTCATTTGTTTTATTCAAAAGTAGATTGTTTCTCCAACTCATCAATATGATTGAAAATACTTGATAAGCAAATTGCTTATGAACATTAATATTGCTATGCAGTTGCATATCATAAAACCTTTTATCAACAACTACTGCCCCATTTCTATGACAAATTTGCTCTCAGCCAATCAGATTCAAGGATATCAGTAGCTTATAACAATTATTGGAACTTGTTATTAATAGCAAGTTTTATGAAACAGGGCCCAGATAGGAGAATTAGACTGAACAATTACTGTAACTTATTGGTCCATTAATTTGCTATTTTTAATGATTTTGCATTCTCTAACTCTTTTTAATCATCCTGCCTGGGTTAAAATGTGCATATCCATGTGGGTTTTTGCAGTACACATGAACTGTAGATAAAATTTTGTGTTTATCTTTCTACAGACCCTATGTTCTTGAAGTCACAAGACGTTACCAAAATGGTAAGCATCCATCAATCCAATAATAAGCATTTTTCAGTATGGTATGTCTCATGAAGTTACATGTAAGAATGACTCTTTCAAACTTAAAAAGATTGAGATGTTTTTTGCATAAACACTATATAGCCAAACTTGTAAAAAGCACAGCCTGTTAAGCTTACCGTTTAATGAAATGAAATTGGGACCTTTGCATGTATTTGGTATTACCACTATCTCTGTACATCTTTTATCATCTTGTTTAGATGTTGTTTTATTTGATTCTCCCTGTATTGTTAAATCTTAATTAAAGTGTATTCTTGTAACTATGAATTGCTTTATGCAATGGAATTGAATGTTCCTAAAGACTAAAGTCAGCATCCATATCTAAAATTTATATTCCTCATATTATTTTTGTAAAAACTGCATGTGTTCAATGCTCGTTTGCCATCATTGACTGTGATTGACACCATTGCTTTTGTTTTGCGTTTTCTGTGTTTACTCTGATAAAATGTAGATTTCAAGAGATGCATGCAAATGCAGATCAAGACTATTCTCATGTCTGATTTTGTAAGCTGAATAAATTATTAATTATTTCAATGATATAGGAATTTGAATATGAGTATGACCTGTCATCTGTTATATCTTTAATCTTTCATCAGTCAAACCCATGAAGCGGACAGTGAAGATCAATGGGTACAATGAAATCATCAAGCAAAGACTACAGCAGATTGTGAAAAGGGTGAGTCCAACTGAATCACACGCCTCCCTTTGAAGCAATAGCATCCTGACATACAGGCTTGTTGGCAGGGATTTGTTTACCTTTGGTCTGCATGGAGTGACTTATGGCCTTACGGCATCCCAGGGGTTATTGTGAGAGGACTAAAGTCACGTTCACACGAAGGGAGCTGAACGTTTCGCTTGCAGTTTCAAAACTTTAAGTTATCATCTAGTTTTAGACCGTATGAACGGACTCATAGTTTTTAAACTTTCAGTTTACTTGTAGTTCAAGAACCACAAGTGCCCCCGCTACTGGGGGAGTCAAGAAACCTCATCGATACAGGCCCGGTACAGTCGCACTGAGAGAGATTCGCCGCTACCAGAAGAGCACCGAACTGCGGTTAACTCCAAAACCATGAGCAGCGGGGGTCCTCCTCGTAGTTACGGACCGTGTGGACAGAATGAACTTTCAGTTTAGCAATCTCTTTGTTAACGATGACCTCACCGCTCACGTTATATGACTAACGCTCGACTTGTAGTTTCAGAACAACGAGCGTCTTTGTTTTTTGGGGCCGTGTGAACCCTCGTCGTTGTTAGTGAGTCCTGTATGAACGTAGCTTACAGCTGCAATTTGCAGGTTGAAAATGTGTCAAAATATTTATTACTTCTTATTACTTCATTGTGAGCTGATAAACATAAACTGAAAATTGAGATTTGCTTCTTTCTCTTTCCCTCTCTTCTTTCTTTCTCGCTCCCTCCTTTCCACCCTCTCTCTCTCTATTGATATATCATGATTATATTTATACTTTGTGTTGTATTAACAGATTGACAAATTGGAGCAAGCTGTACCTGAAATGAAAACCAAACGGGAAACAACAATTGCAAAGGTAATGATGATTCTCAGTGTATTCGTGACTTGCTTAGCAAATATGATTAGGTAACTGTAATTTAACTTTGGATGAATAGTCATCGAACAAAACTCCTCCCACTTATTGAATAACTTCATGTTTTTCTCTTTCCTAAATAATTTTCCATGAGAATGATTATGCACAGAACTGAAAGTACTTTTAACCTATCACTGATTGTCAAACCTGTAGTTTTAAAATTCAAACCTGTCGCCGTTACATTTTATATTTATGATAATAATAATGATAATAATATGTTACATTTATATGCGGCATTCCGTGAATACTACAATGCGCTTTACAATGTTATTTATTATTACTTCTGGTCATTGGATTTCAAGCCCGCACACATGTGTGCACCATCTCCACTCCTAAGGGAGTATCCCTACCATTTTGCATTGTTTACGTCCATACATGTAGGGCAATGGCAAAAAGAGTCACATTGACATATCTCCTGACTGAGTAAGAGTGGTAATGCAGATTATTATCTTGCCCAAGGACATTAGTGCTGCAGCGGGATTCGAACCGCGAACCATGTTCCGGTCCGGTGACGTATCCACTAGACCACGACACCTTTAAACCTCAAGGCTTGCATAACTCAGTGATGATGAGTAACATTGTTAGGTGTTGTGTGTTTTTTTTTTTTAATACAGGGTATGGCTGATCTGAACGTGAAGATGACATTCCTAAATACAAGGATGCATGAAGCAGAATCAACTAAATGGCAAGGCATGTTTAAGAAGCATCCTCTCTGGTAAAACAACTCCTCTTACAGCTCAGATGATCCTGCTATTCAACCAATCCTACACACCCCCCTCTCTGGCTAATTCACCTGTGTAGAGAGTATGTCCTCCACTACAGCACAAGTATGTGTAGACGTTCTCGCATACATGTATATGGTCCCTCCCTCGTTATGTTATTGGACGGCCAGTTTATGCATTTACTTATTAGCTACGAAACCATGATCTCTTTTCTATCTGGCTTTGTGGCTAGAATTGACCCTTAAGCCATAGACTACGGGAACCGGGTAGCTCCTGTATTAAGCCTATGAGAGTTACAGAATTCAGTAGTCAACGGTTAACCCGTAGACTACGGGAACTGGGTAGCTCCTGTATTAAGGCTATGAGAGTAATGAGGAATTCAGTAGTCAACGGTTAACTCATAGAATAAGGGAACCGGGTGTCTCATGTATTAAGCCTATGAGAGTTAAAGAATTCAGTACTCAACGGGTTAACAGTACTTGGAATGCCACTGGCTGAAAAATCTAGCCTTACATGTACTTACATTAGGGTCCTGAAACCATACAATTATATCAAGGTACGATTGGTGTGGAATACATGTCATTTTATGGAACTCACACGCAAAAGTGAATTTTCTTATCAAAGGCCCTGATAGTTGAAATGAAATTTATGATTTTAGGATTAGAGTAGAAATATTGAGAAAAAATTGTCAGTTTGGATTACAATGCTGCATTATCAACCATTAATTTGGTTGCCCCCTCCCCTCCCCCCCCCCCCCCCCCCCCCCCAAAAAAAAAAAGAAAGAATGAAGATGCCTAGACTTTAAGATACATTCCCAGAGGAAACAATATCCTGTGTAGCAAGTATTGCTGTGATACCCAGCATAACAGTAAGAAAAGAAGTTGTTTGTTCTTTTTTAAAGAGTATTTTATGTATTTCAAAACATGTTTTCAATCATAAGAAAACAAATTATCTTGAGGAATAGTCTCTTTTTCGAAAGTACTTTAGATACATGTCGATTATTTTGAAGGTTAGATGCTAAATATGTATACTGTATCTATGGAAGGCTTCGAAGTCATACAAATATAATGACTTCATTAATGGCAGTGTCTTCATGCATAGTCATAAATAAGGAGAAGCTGTATAAATAACATGATGTATTTATAAAGATTTGTTAGGAGTCATTACTAATATATGAGCGAAGTGTTTTATACATTTTTTCTTTAATTATCTCTTGTGAATTAACAAGAGAGAGCAAAGCAGGATGAAAGATGCATGTTTAGTCAGACTGATAAATCTGACAGTTTAGATGGTTTAAATTTTTTTTTGAAAATTAATGAAATGTGTCATTGCTTTGGCCCCTATAACAAAATGTAGGAGACATGGACGTGAAGAGAACACTAAATTACCGGGTAATAACCTTGATCACATATGTAGTTTTTGTATACTCTGGTCAAAATTTGGGAATTTACCAAATTTTAAAAAGCTTCTGCAGAGAATTATGCATTTAAATAACTGAACTTCTTACCCCATTAAAGAAAGTACTAGACCTGTTGTAGGTCTGTAATACTGTATGTGTATATACTGCTGGCTCAGTAATTGATTATAACCTATTGGTTACCTACACAAATGTACAACTCCTTTTGTATGATGCTTTTGACTCTAATTGTATGTTTGTGATTAATTTTAATAGTGTTGGTTGGATATTAAAGAGTGACTTTTAAGTTATACATTGTAGTAGATTTTGAGCATAGTATTAAGTATTTATTGTTTTAGGTGTACCAGTGGACCAATGTAAACACGATTCATTTAGAAGCAAAGCAGAAAATATGAAGTTACTGTTTTCAGAGATTGACCACCATGCTTTGTGTAATTTAACATTGTGTAATTTAACATTTTATTATATATCTTAGTAATGCACTTTATATTTTTTGGAGTGTTATTCGGTATTTCATAGTCACTTTCTTGCCAGGTTGTCAATATCTTCAGGTGATTAGCAGGGTTTTAGGATATATCGTCTGTTTGGAGCTAGAAGGGCATTTACTCATATACTTTAAAGTGACAGTAAACTGAAGCTCCTAAATAGTGCCATCTTTTAACAGGATTTGAAAAGTGTATGTGCCTCTCATTTCCCCATCATGCCTCATTCTAGCTTGAAGAAGCTTAGAAAGTATCTGCAGGCAATTTCCACATCGGCCAAGTCAAAAATAATAGTTTGAAATATAAAATGTGCCTATCATCCAAACAAGCTGTTTTGTCAAAATTCAAAATAAAATGCAGTTAATTTTCAAATTGTAATCTTAATTTAGCAATCACTGTAAGATGGCGCTGTTCAAGTTTTACCAGTTTAATGCCACTTTAACACAGAGTTAATATCCTTCTGGCTCTCAACAGACATTATGGTTTGGTGCTTTGCAGAAGGATGCAAAACAGATGCAAAGCCAGGGCATGTGTACTTTTAGAATTACGCATTTTTGAAGTTTTGTAAGGGCATCTCAGTCCTTTACATGTAAGTCATCTAAAACGTTGACAGTGATAGGTAATAACTTCTCTCTATCATTTCTTTATGATTTCACTACAAACATTGGGGAAAAAAAATCATGTTCGAGGCCTTCTGCCGGGCACATGACTATATGTTTGAAATAGAATCAAGATGCATGTATTCCGCTCATTTATTTCAACTTAGATATGAAATACATGTAGATGAATGAGACCTTGGTTTTTACATATTCTTTGGTCCTAACTTCCCGTATAGCCCTGTGATAATACTGACCACTGTCTTATGTGCAAAACGATGTTACATCCAGTGTATAATCCTGTTTTATACAGTGTATAATTTAATGACCATGAGTATTCAATAATTCAAGAGAATACCAAATGTTTATTGATCTATTTCTTAAAATCGAAGTAAGATGTAGAAGAACAGGGTAATGCAAAATAACCATTTCTTTGCATTTATACCATACAAGAGCCTGATCGGTTAGTCACAAACGGATATGTGACAAAATTTTGAAAGTTTTAAGACCTGTAGAAAACAAGTATTTAATTGCAGAGAGCTATTTTATATTTCATTGTGAAGGGCATCACTGAAGGAGTTGAAATTTGATAAAATTTGGTTGCCATGGTCGCTTACTAAACTAATAGGCCCGAATTCACAAAGGAGGTTTAAAGTAACCTAAACCATGGTTTAAACCTCCGTAAGCGTACTGAAATAGGCGTAAATAAGCGCGCATTACCCATGCGCACACTCAAATAAAATATATGATTGGATCGGATTCCGTGCGCACGTACGCTTAAAACCACCAGGAGGGGGTTTAAACCATGGTTTAAACCAAACCTCCTTTGTGAATTCGGGCCATAATCCATAAAATATTCATTGTCACGGATGGACAAAATGCCTGCTCTTAACCGATCAGGCTCACAAATCCTGGCCAGCATGTTTTCTAATTTTATTTGCTTCTCTCTTTTCAGTTTCTAAGACCATATATCTACAAAGGTGCTTGTAGTAGGAGAATATTGAGCCCTCTATAATCAGTGTCGAAGTTCATACAACATTTACATGTTTGTTATACATTTATATATTTATTGTAGATAAGGCTTGTCATTTACACTGTGAATAAAGAATAGAATTATATGTCACAACAAATGTTTACCTGGATTGGTCTGTTATACAACTTTTATTTGTCTTTTATTAAACATACATTTTATTGTGATTGGAATAGTAAGACAAATTTGCTCTCAGCCAATCAGATACAAGGATTTCAGTAGCTTATAACAGTTGTGAATAAAACACACAGATAAAACGCTTAATGAAACGCTCCCCAGATTATTTTATTCATACATTTGCCAGTTACGAAGACGACAAAGTACTGGAAGAGAAAAAGGGAGTCAGACAAGATTTGTACGTAAGATATTAGTGATAGGATTTTTGGAACATCTTGGTGCCACCTCACTACAAATTTAAATACAATTTATTGCATATTAACACTGATGATCTGATTACCAACAGTTATTTGATTCTAACATTTTGGTAGTTGTTGGGTTCGCAATGCTCAAATTTAAAGTGGGTAATAGTCTTACAATTGGCTTTGTACTATTCACTTTAATTAATGGTGTAGTTTTTTTTTTAATCTTTATTTTACAGCATAACAAACGGATTACAAATATAATACATGTATAAACTGAGACACGGAGAGGAAAATGGAAAAACGGATAAGGAGAGAGTGATAGGCAGACATAGAGAAGGGGGAAGATTGAGTGAAGGTGGGCAGGGGAAAAGAGATATTTATCCATTATTTTGATAGAATTATTAATTGTTCAGCTTAGCGAAATATAATGATAATGAATCTTCCCACTTTCAAACTCCCAAATTCATAAAATGTTACTTTCCAGCAAGAGGCATATTGAGAACACGGCAGCAATGGTAGGCGTACTCGGTGTCTGGTAGAGGATTTCGACGAGGGCTCGCGAGGTATTCCTTGATGCCGGGCTGCTTGGAGAAATGATCGATGAAGGCCTTCAGGAAAGAAGGAAAAAATCCATCTAAGTACATGTAACACGACCGCAAAGACTTTCGAAAAATCAACTTAAGACAATATCAATAGCATTGTCTATCATCCATTACAATGAATAATTTATGTAATCCGAACATGGATTCTATAGAAAATGCAAGAGGGAATTGAAATTGCCCAGGGCCCTGTTTCATAAAAATTGTCATCAATAACAAGTTACAATAGTTGTTATAAGCTAGTAAAATCCTTGAATCTGATTGGCTGAGAGCAACTTTGTCATAGAAATGAAGCAGTTGTTATTGTTAACAAGGTTTGGGAAACGGGGCCCTGGAATTGATTTTTCAAAAGTCGTTGCGACCGTGTTAAGTTCATGTTCTAAGTATTATGAATATATTGACCTTAAGCAATCAAGTCATGGAAGTTGGTGCATTTTATATGAAATAAGAGCACTGGAATTTGTGAAGATGAATGACGGATATTCATAAATAACAAAATAATATGCTTCTAGTAATTTAATAAAATGCAGCTAAATTCGACAAATCTACTTTGTCTTTTCAGAAATCAAAAGACAAGTTTTTCATGGCTGGAGAAGATGAGAGGAAACTTTCCGGCTTCCTTTTTTTTTCTTTTTTTTTTTTGCGATTGTAGTTAACGATGCCTTTTATTTTCAATCGTGTCGATATTTGATCTTAGCTTGGAATTAGCAATAGAGGAACAATAATGTTCCTCAAAAATATGCACTAATCTGCACCTATTGGTGGTGCTCATTATAGGCCTGCCTGTAATTGAAACCGAGCGCGGTCTTTTGAAGCATAAAATCTTCAATTGACAACATTTGTTCGCTAAAGTTTTTGCCCAAAAGATAGGTTGATTTGCTTTCAGTATAATAAGCACTTACCGAGCAGCGAGGAAAGTTCTCAAGTTCTGCTTTGAGTTTCGGATCATCATGAAGATAGCAGAGACCGTCAAATAACATGATATCAGCCATGGTTATCGAATCTCCTACCAGGAATCCTGATGTACTCTCATCTAATATCTGATGCAGGGGAGGTTATGTGGAAGAAAGAGAATAGCAAAATTATACATCTACAGGGCATAGACCATACACCTGTATATCATTATGCACAAATGAATTCAATTATGAAACTCGGATGAGACATCACGATTTGTGATAAACAAAATGATAAGGTCATTATTAATGCAAGAAAACAAGGTAGAACATATGCACTTGTATATTATCATTATCCCAAAATGAATTCAATTATGAAACTAGGATGATTCATAAACAAAATGATAAAGTCATTATAAATGCAAGAAAACAAGGTAGACATGTTCCCAAACCCCTTTTTCCAATGCCCTCCCCTCCCTTGCACCCCGCCCCGCCCGCCCCTCCCCCCCCCCCCTCTCTCTCTCTCTCTCCCTCACCCTCTCTCTCTCTCTCTCTCTCTCTCTCTCTTCTCTCTTGCTCTGTCTTTCTCTATTTACAAATAGGTTCCCTTTCTCTCTCTCTCTCTCTCTCTCTTTACCTCTCCTCCCGTATACTACCTACTCTCCAGCTCTCTCTCTCTCTCTCTCTCTCTCTCTCTCTCTTTCTCTCTCTTTTCTCTCCCTTTCTCTTTACCGTTTCGAAGGAAGGTAGATAACGTTCTCTGCACTCTTTGACACCTTTCGCAGAGGCTTGATCAGCTGTCTCCTTGCAGACCATTATCTCAATAAACTTTGGTGACATGAGGTTCGGAAATGCCATGTCCTTCGCCCCCATCGTCATCATGTCAACTCTGTGGCAAAAGTTATGTGAACATAACTTACAAACGAGGTTTTAGTGTAAAATTACTAGTATTTAAAAAAAATGGAAAGGGTATTACTTCAATGACATAGTCCGGTGAATAATTTTTGCAAGGGGAAGGTCGGCCGTTAGCTTGCCGGTTCGTAACCAAAATAATGGTCAGATCCCTTTGCGGCCAAAAAATATGGTCATGTGCAAAATAAAGGAGTCATTGTCATACAGCAGCTTTATTCCAAAAGTTACACCTTGACTATATTTGATCTTTGTAAATATCACACTGCAATAATTGCGTTTTTATATTTTTCAAGGACTTGTATGCCATGCAATATCTTTTATATCAATAACCAAATAGATACTCATAATACTCGCAGTTCAAAATTGATACATTTGTAAAAAGTTCAAAGTACCTTAATATCCCAAAAATCATTTCGCCACAGTTTACCTATTGCGTGGAATTCCCTCCCAAGTCGTATAATTCAATGTAAAACCTTATCACAATTTAAAAGTGCTAGGAAGAAATACCTTATATCTAACCATGCTGTGTAAACACAGGTACTGTATTATATTTTACATGAATATGTTTTATAATATACGTGGGCTTCTGGTTCCTCTGCTACTACATGTATGCGTCCTATGTGTGCTGTGTTTGGTGTCCGTGTGTGTTGTGTGCGTGTAGGGGAGGGGTGATGGTATTTTAATTTTAATAACATGCCTAAGCTATAATGTATAAACAAATATGTATATGTTTACGAGGGAACTTATACTCACAAAGCCTTATAGGCTTTTTCCAAAGCTTTCTCTTTTCATTTTCATGCCATTCTAATATCTAAACAGGCTGTATAACTTGTACCTGTTATGTTTTTTATGGAAATGGAAAATAAATGAAACGAAAGGAAACGAATATAATTATATTATTTTTCCAACCTGACTTGTTCATCGTCTGTCTTTCCATTCAAGTTTCCTTTTCGACATACGTATCTGAGAATGACTTCACTGCCGATCAAACACTGACCATCTATCTCAAGCAGGGGTACCTGCTCGAAAATTAACTTCCCATCTGTAAAGATACAAAAACCAAAGCTAAACTAATACATGTACACAGAAATACACTGGTGTAGCGTGGGTATATAATAATAATAATAATACATGTGATTTATAAGACGCCAAATCCATTTAAACTTAAATGCTCAAGGCGCACAGGTGAAAGGAGAGAAAATGAAGAGACAAAACAACAAATTAGGCATATACAGAATTATACAAGTATGTCTTAAGTACATGTGTACTATGCGGGTGTGGGGGCTGCCGTCGCTAATTTTGCAACACTAATAGTAATACAGTGCGGGCAGCGAGCTTTAGGTGCCGAATGACCAATAAGGTGCCCGAACATGCAACATTTACATTTTATCTAGTGTGTTTTAAAAATAATATAACATGAGGGAATTGATACGTCTCTGAAGATAAATTTCCAAGAACGATCGTTTTGACATTGAGTTCTCCATCCAATCATGCAAGCTTCTCGTTAATCCCCCCCCCCCTCGCTCTCTCTCTCTCTCTCTCTCTCTCTCTCTCTCTCTTTCCTCTCCCTGCCCCTGTCCCCTATTCCACCAGTGACGTATCCAGCAAAGGTACGCTCAGGTACCCAGGGGCCGCGGAGCGTTTTTGAAAGTGTGGGGGCTGATTTGACTTCCTGCATTAATGAAAATTTTCGACCTTTTCCCCCCGATATTTTATTAAACGTGTCTACTCAAAGCAATGGTGGGCCGCAGCCCCCCCCCCCCCCCCCCCCCCCGGTTCCGCGGCCCATGCGGCCCATGCTACCCATCAAAAATGTGGTTAGAATGACACCCTGCACACTGTGAAAAGAAAATCGTTGAAATTACTCAAAAAACGTTCTTCAACAAATTGCCTTGATTATTTAAGTATTTGTAACAGGGAATATTAAGTAGAATTTACTTATTTGCTTAATAAATTTTTACTCAGTTAAATTGAGTTACATTAACGTAAATAATAGTATTTTAATCATGATAGATAACAATTTTTTAAAAAATTATAAACTTGTACCCATCTAACATTCAGTGCCACTATTTCAATTTAGGATTTAACCAATTATCTACCACCATCACCAACAAACACTATTACATACGTTTTAATTTGACGAACTACTGAAAGGGCTCCGAATTTTCTATATACTTGATCGTAGCATCTTAAAAAGAAAATTCGTTGACAATTTTCCTGAAATATCAAGTTTTGATTTGTTCTGAACTGAGTGACAAGGCATAATAGAGAAGCTTGCTTGGTATAGTACATTTCAGCCAGGCAGTCACATACCACAGATACCTGAAAAGCTCTTCTGTTATGCCTTGTCAAACAGGTGAAGATGAACAATGGGTGCGTTTACATAATTTTGACAATATTTTTGAACTACTTTTGAGAAAGCAATACATTTTTCACAATTTAATAACTTATTAATCAAAAGACCAATTAACACCAAATTGCACCTCAAGAAGAATATTATACTCAAAATTATGTTATGAAAATTTGAATTGAATTGAATAAAATGCTTTTGAGTTATCATAGTCAGGTGAGAAAATGTTTTTCCTTACATACAGAGCATGGGGGGGGGGCAAAGTGTTGTTAAATGGCACTTTAGGGTTTTCATTTCAGGGGGTCTGACACCCTCTTCCCGATGGACAATTTGGTCAGTTTTTATATTTTTGGAATGTACATACATAGCTCTTCCTGCTGACAAAATTTCGTCCCTGGGCTTCAAGGGGAAAATTTTATCCCAATTTTTAGGGGCCGACACCCCATCCCATTTTTTGGTCATTTTTTGTGTTTTGTAATGTCCAGTCATACTACTCCTACTGACAAAGTTTGGTGCATGGGGAAGATAGGGTGAAATCGACCAGACTTTTGGGTCTCTTGGGGGGGGGGGGGCTCTGGGGGCTAAACCCGGCGGCTGCGGTCAGGCTTACAACCTTTTTGTTAATGACTTAGATGGTCGAAGTAACTTTAAGGGGTCAAATCCTATGGGTAAAATGAGGTGAATATTTCAGGACAGGCTCCCATACTTTATGTTTTAAGTAAATTCTACATGAGAAAAATAAGTAAAAATTACCAATGGGCATATCATTTGTTACAGTGCACCCTCGCCCCAGCCCATTTATCACACTGTGGACGATACGTCATCGTTATAGTCCACTTCCTCTCTCTTTACCCCTCTCCCATTTCTTTCTTTCTTCAATAAATGTCGGTTTGAACTGAAAAGAACTGAACTCTTTCTTGTTTATCAAATATATTATTTAGATCATCTTCCACCCTGATTCCTACTTCTCGTATGTCAGCACTTACCTTTCACCAACTCCAAAAACTGATCTCTCGACTCAAGGTACACGTCTTCATACTGCCGAAAGTAAAACCATAAAAAATATATTAATATTGTTTGAGAAATGGGATGAAGCTTTCATAGTGGTACCATTACATCTTGACGGATAGTTTCCCCTTTTTTCTCTTGTTATTTCACTTTTCTTTTTTCTTTTTTTTTTTTGGGGGGGGGGGGAGTAAATGAAGCAACTCGAGCAATATAATGTGCGGGGACCTATACTCGTTTTAATTTGAAATAAAATAATTCTCATTTAGATTTAAAAAAAAACGTGGCGTGAGTCAACTGAATTCTTTTTTAATCTAATCACGAAGTTATGAATATGATAAAAGGGGATAATATTTTTATATTCCTAAATCACCTTGTATCAACCACTAAAGGGATCCTACAACAGTGGTCAAAATACAGTACTACTGCTCTCGTCAATCCGAGTACAGGGGACACAAAATACGTTATGCAGATATGGATACAACGAACGAATAAAACGTTTATTGATAACCAGATCGGTTGAAAAAAAGGTTCACAATTATTAACTTATATACTATCTTTTGCACTTACTTGGATTCCCGCTGCTGAGAAGGCCAGACGGATAGGCTCACCGAAGCCTCTCCCTGCAAAGTATGTTAGACGGGGCTTGGATTCCTCCATGATGCATGGACAAGACTTAAGTCCGCGTGACCTCCAAGTTCAAATCTGTGCAAACAAGTGCACCTTATAGACTTTGGAATCTATGAATTAGGGCCTATTTTATAATTCAGCTCGTTATTCGTTTTAGGCTGCTGAAAAGGTCAGACGCTGGGACGGATCCAGGATTGTCAACAAAACAGGGGGAGGGGAAGCCGGGGAAAAAATGGAACCAAGTTAGAAGAGTTATTATAAGGTTATTATCTGGCTGGGGTGGCACACCAAACAAAAATTTCTTTACAAGCAAAAACAGGGGGCATTATTTTTAGGGGGGATTTTATTTTACTACGCAATATTATTACTACCCCCCCCCCCATCAATAAAGTGTTGCGGGGGGAGTTTGTGTGTACTCAAGATATGCCTGGGTTTTGTTGGGGCACGTGCCACAATGCCCCTTGGATCGTCTACTGGTTAAAAATAAAGCTGAGAATTCAATGTTTTGATTGATATTTATTTTATTCATTCATATTTAGGCCTAATAAAACTCGTAATTAGCAGCTAGTAGTCGCTGAATCGTTCACAATTTACAATATTGTTTTAAAATGCGTAAACCTATCAATAATTGCAAATGGTAACAACTTTACCAAATCAAAAACAAAAACACAGTCAAATAAATGATCAAGGTATATACATACATGTATTACATAATATATTTAACATAAATAAGACATCCTAAATGATTCCAACGGAGAGAAATTACTTTTTATGCTCGGAACCAAAATTATCTAAGAGTTTATGAAATATATTTGCATGATACAAAGTTTGGTCCGGAATCAACATGCAGAGAGCCAAAATATAGATCATTTCACAAATACAATATGAATAGATAATGGTTTCTACCCAGTGGCGTAGCCACTCCTCCTTCTCCTCCTTGTAGCTACGTACGCCACTATGCCACTTATTTTTTGAGTATATTATTTTGTGTGTTGTTGGCACACATATCCAACATAAAGGACTTTTCACATTAATTCTCTCTGATAACGATAACGACATTTTTTCATTAAAGGTACACCCGATCTAGTTTCCCGATATACATGTATTATTAAAGGTCCCCTGCAACCCAAATGCAAGTTGATTCCTGTTGATGTGCAGGGATGCATACAACTTTTATTTATTTATTCTAACAGAATATTAGTTGTATTCATCCCTGCACATCAACAGGAATAAACTTTCATTTGGGTTGCGTTTGGGTTGCAGGGGCCCTTTAACAAACACGAGCATACTCACGCGTGCACCATATAGGTTAATTGAAAATCTCGTTATCGTTATAGTTTATGTGACCAGCCCTTAAAGGCCCCTGCAACGCAAACACAACCCAAATGCAAGTTTATTGCTGTTGATGTGCAGGGATGCATACAACTAATATTAAATTTTTGTTATTCAAAACATCTAAATATGTTTCATAGATTTTAAAATATTTTTTCCAACCTCCTAAGTCTTAGGACTTAGCTCCACCCTAAAAAAGCTCCAGATCTCATTCTTGCAATGACATCATCTGTCAATCATCAGTAAGCTATACACTAACATTCTACAATAGACAGTGGAATGTAACTTCCCCTAGCTCAGCACTTTGAAAGCTCACAATAGAATTGCATGCTTTCAAACAATACCTCCTCACTACCATTCTTTTCCTGGTGATGCTAAAGCATGTCTGACATAGCAACTACTATGTAGGCATTGCATGGTCTTTTAGAACAGATGGTCATCTCTGGCAAAGCTACATACCACTGTCTCTCCTTAGATCACTAATGATTGACAGATGATGTCATTGCAGGAATGAGATTTGGAGCCTTTATTTAGGGTGGAGCTTAGCATGTTTGAGAAAATGATTTTAAAAAATATTTAAAAATCTATGAAACATATTTAGATGTTTGCGTTACAAAATATGAGTTGTATGCATCACTGCACATCAACAGAAATCAACTTGCATTTGGGTTGCAGGGGACCTTTAATATGGGCAATACGTTAAGAACGGTTAACATGTACCCATGTGTAGTAAATGGGTACCCGTAGGAATTTATTCCTTGAAATGCTGTGAGCACCGAATTCGGTAGCCTAGCTATAGCCGGGGTAATAATACTTCGGCGCTTAGAAACATTTGTATTAAGCGCATTATAAATGCAATGTATGTATGTAGAACAGGCCTTTGACCTGTCACGTACTAGAATGGCTTTTTAATAAACAGTACTTGAACTGAGTCTGAACTATAAGAAAAAACATCTGGGAATTAACATTAAAATATTTGGGAGTATAAGGAGTTTGGGGATCTGGAGAACGCAGTACCATATCGCATGGTAAACTCTCGTCCTCAAAAAGAGTACAGGACATCCCCCTCTCAGCCCTCGGAGGGCCACTTTGCGGGATGCAGGGGTCCGGGGGTGTTACATGACGAGTCTCCCCCACCCCACCCCCATACTTTCAGTTACACTTATCCAAAACAAAAACAACAATTGAAAAAATACGCCGCCCCTCCTTTCCGTACCACGGGAGGAATAGGTTTCCAAGGGATTTTTTTCCGGGCAAAAGAATTTTGGAAAGGAGCTGTTTTCCTATCCCACGCCAACCCCCACAGAGAGAGAGAAGGCCAGGTGATTCATAATTCCCGTTTGTTTACACCCCCCCCCCCCCCCCAACACACAGATCCAAGATCCTTACTCAGATCGGGGAGGTAGAAACTTGAAACTATACCAGAGGCGGCGGAACGTTGGGCTCGGACAATGAAAGTGGTGGTGCATTTGTTTGGCGGACAAAAGGTGCCCCTCCACTTCCATTGTCCGAGCCCGATGTTCCGCTGCCTCTGCTATACAATAATGATATCATTAAGACTGCTCTATTCACAGTCGAAGCAATCCAATGAATCCCCACAAATTCATTATCATCTTATTCAAGATAAACAGTTGGTTAACGTGGAAGTATAATACTTGAAAGGCATATCCATAATATCATTATCAGCACGTTATAAAAAATACATGTACGCCTCAATCGGAGAGTACCATTGGTGAATATAGAGGGAAATAGCTGATTAGTTTTGAGGGGGCCGCTCGCTATTCATAAGGACCGCTATTCATAGAAAACCGCTATTCATTTAACACGCATTGTGAATAGCGGTCCTTATGAATAAGTGGTCCTTATGACTAACGGTCCTTATGACTAGCGAAGTTACCCCGTTTTAAGTATTATGAGATATCATGAAACCAGATATTCTTTAAACTACTTTCACATGCTGAAAGTCCCAATAAAGCAAAGTGTCGTTAGCCCCCCCCCCCCCCCCCCCCCCCCTCCCCCAACTCAAAATTGCTGTCGGCAAATGCTCCACACATGCAGGCAAAAAAAAAAAGAGCGGGGCAAAGGGAGGGGGAAGCGGAAAGAGGAAAGCCCCCTCCCCTTTTTTTTTCAAATTTGGGATATACGGGCAACCAACACTTCATATTCGGGCAGCAGGGTGCCAGCCAATTATGTAACTTCTGTATATAACTTTTGTACATTTGCACTGTATATACGAATAGTTTTTTTTTAATATTATTGAAAAGTTGCTATTTGGGCAAAAGGCGTCATCTTCGATTTGCTTTTATTATTATATGTGGGAGGAGGGGGATTAGGGTGCAGCATATTAATTTTGTCGATAAAAACACCCGTCAAACCCACCCCCCCCCCCCCCCCCATTCAAATGTTCTAGCGACGCCCCTGAAAGTGTCCATCAGTTCATTATTCTCCAGCAATAGGTACATTGCGTACACGTAGGCACAGCTTGGCAAACTCGATGTCAGGTAACGGGTGTCTTCGGGGGCTAGCAAGGTATTCTTTGATGCCGGGCTGATTGGCGAAGTGGTCGATGAAGGCCTGCAAGTGAGAAGTATAAAGTAGAAGTATTAATTTGTCAAGTTTACGATAACAAACATTACATTCCACTGAATATACAGCGTGTAACATAAAACTATGATAATGTTACAGGAGAAAATCATAACGTGTTTTAAATTTAACTTACATAATGTTGAGATTAAAAAATAAAAGGAATGTTGTAACCTTTAATGTCCACCTTTTTTTTTTCTTTTTCCTTTCTTTCATTCCCTCCCAGGCTAGGGGCCTGCCCCTAACCCAACCTTACCCACGCTACGACACTGGTTCTTCCTGTGATGTAATGTACGATAAATTATGGTCCACCAATAGTCTGCACATATCTTATTATTTGAACATCCTGGCTTTCATCAGTAAGCACTCACCGAACAGCGAGGAAAGTTGTCAAGTTCTGCTTTGAGTTTCGGATCTTCATGAAGGTAGCAGAGACCGTCAAATAACATGATATCAGCCATGGTCATCGAGTCTCCTACCAGGAATCCTGATATACTCTCATCTAATATCTGATGTCGGAAGTGGGGGAGGGCGGGGTGTTGAAGCGTGGAGATGACATGAATATAAAACAATGGGGAAATATAAAACCATTCGAGTAAATTTATTAATCCCTTTTTCATTGTACATGACGAAATCAGTTTAAGAATTACTTAAAATCATAGAAATCATTGGAGAGAAATGATAAAGCTTAGCAATTAAAACTAACCCATATAGTGAGCTTGAGAAGAAAGAGGCAAAGTTAAAAATGAGCCATCTAAGAAGTAGCTTATATTTGATAACTTCTTTCCCTTTTCGAACACCTCCCCCACGACTGCATCTTTCTCTCTTTTACTCTCTCTCTCTCTCTCTCTCTCTCTACTCCCCGTCTCTCTCACTTTCTTTCTTTCTCTCGCAATAAGCCACTTCGGAGATGCAATCTGAGCATGAGCAGATAAAGGTCATCTGTACCAAATTCTAAAACCCACTGACACTAATATTCGATATGTGCTCATGAATGTCATGTAATCATTATTCAATTATGCACTAATGGTGCATTCCATGATATCCAGGTGGAAGTATTCTTTTTAAAGGGGGAAACAAAAGCTATTCATGAGGCACCTCTATCACTCCCAGAGTTATTTTTCTGAAGTGCACATAAAGGGACCCTCCATGTCTAAAATATCTGTGGATATTTGGGGTCATTTGTACCATGCGCTAACCCCGAACTGGCTTATACCTTTTCAAAAGCGGGTAGGTAACGTTCTTTGCAATCTTTGATACCCTTCGCATCAGATTGCTCGGCTGTCTCTTTGGAGAACTGTGCCTCTAAGATCGGTGACATGATGCCGGGAATCGCCATGTCTTTAGCTCCCATTGTCAGCATGTCAATTCTAGAACAGAGCGATAGAAAGACAAGTAGAAAGAGTGATCTACGCAGCATTAGAATCAGGACATGAGATATAAATAAAGAGAGAGCGGGGAAGATGAAAGAAAGGGCCAAAGGAAGAAGGAGGGAGGGTGAGAGAGAGGGAGAGAGAGAGAGACAGAGAGAGAGAAAGAGAAATGAGTCGGGATGGCGAGAGAAAACAAAATTTAGAAAAAGAAATAAAGGGACAAAGAGAGAATGAGTATTATACGTCAAACGTTTTGCGTCTCCGATGTAGAAGAAAAGAGTCATGCAAATTGCCAACAACAAAGAAACAAGAAAGCGGATAAGTGTAATATTACCGGGTTTGGTCTTCGTCTGTCTTCCCATTTAAGTTTCCTTTTCGACATACGTATCTGAGAATGACTTCACTGCCGATCAGACACTGACCATCTATCTCAAGCAATGGAACCTGTTTGAATATCAGCTTCCCATCTGAAATATATAGGTTAAGAATAAAAGTAGAATGATCGGGGGGGGGGGGGGGCGTTTCATGAAAGGACTTGTCAGATATTTTATCCGACAAATTTGCTCTCAGTCAATCAGATGCAAGTATTTCAGTAGCTTATACGAAACGCTCCCCAGAGGACTCCATCATTTTCTTTGATAATAAGGACTACAACTAAAAATGTTCGGTACTATCGAGAGCCAACGCTAGGGCATATTTCTTGCAACTCCACTGCCATACTAGAAGTAAGTTACAGGGTAAGATGTTCACTTTCTAATAATCATTTTGTTCACTTTCTAATATTCATTGTTCATGGGTACAGTTATCAGTGGCAGATTTAGGGAGGCCGAACCAGTCCGTGCCCCCCCCCCCCTACACCGCAATTGAAAATAAATTTGTAGTCATATAAGTACACAACATTAAACATGTAGGCCTATATTTTCCCCCCGGCCCCCCCCCCCACTCAGTATTATTTAGGGTACGCGTATGCTTGTTCCCTCCCTTTGAAAGCACCCCCCCCCCCCCCCTATCTCGGGCTGCCAACATTTCTGAACCCCCCCTATCGCGGGCTTTGCGCGGGCTTTTCCTGCTTTGGAGACCCCCCTAAATTCAGAACACTGCTCAATGAACCCCCTATCTCAGGTGAGCTCTCATTCCAACCCCATATCTCAGGACAGACACCAACCCCCCTCCCAAGTAAGCTGTCATTACAATACCTTGGAAGATGTTTTTTATGTTCAAAATGGTATCTCAGAACTCAATGCAGTCATAAGAAACCAAACAAAAATGAAAATCTCATGACATAAAAGTTTCATAACCCTTTTTTTTTTAATTTCTCAGGTGTCGAATAGAGAGAGAGAGAGAGAGAGAAAGAGAAAGAAAAACACCCCCTTTTTTAATGAAATCTCCGGGTGAAAGATAAAAAACACCCCTTTTTTTACAATTCACGGGCCGGATTGTGTCGCCCAAAAAGTACCCCTTTACCGGAGATTTTGGGAACACGCATGCGGTCCCTTCGACCTCCGAGTGGGGGGGGGGGGGGGGGGGGGGGGGGGGGGGGGGGGAGGGGCCGGGATTTTTCCCCTCTAAGACGAGAGCTTGTATCCTCCCCTTGCATACCATGGCTACTGACCTATTCCGAATTTGAATTCAGTTAACAATTATAGTGAGTTTTCGAATGTGTCGACGTGAACGCCGTCCTAGATCCGCCCGGCTACAATGGACTGCTTTAAGCTTTGTGTTCTCTGCATACCGCGTTTTGTGCAAGAACGGCTCACCCGTCCACTGGCTTCTCCCACGTCTGCTAGTCAGATCGAGAACGCTTCAAACGTGGTATTAGGGACTTTTAGAATTGCACGTCCACTTAGTCGACTGGTACGCAAGGACATCATTCTACGCCACTGCGCATGCGCCACTCGCCCTCTCCCTGTCCTCCTCCCTGACTTGCAAAATCGAGAACGTGTTCACTTCGTTTTTGCGGTGCTCCGAAATCTTCGACGAGGTTCACGTATATGACGTCATCAGAACAGCTCAACTATTATGCTCATCCGTTGAGTGTGTACTTCCGGTTGACGTCGACGGTACGTACACGTCGAGTGAAATCTAAAATGATTAGAACTGTAGTCAACATGGGCAGTCGACGACGTTGACATGCGCGAATTAGTCGACTGGGACGAAGTACTAGTCCACTGCTTCTAAAAGTCCCTATTGCCGTCTTCTCTAAAACGTGAACCTCGCTTCACCCATTGTTAGCTTCATGCTTCACCTACTTTGTATGCAGTTAACACAAAGCAGTCCATTGTCGCTGGGAGGATCTAGGACGGCGTTCACGTCGACACATTCGAAACCTCCCTAATGATGTTGGACAAACGTTAGGCATATTGGTCACAAGTCCAAAGGTTCGTTCATCAGAAGTCCGATAGGTACAAAATAAAAACGAAGTATGTGAACACTGGCATATTTCACTCGGTATAATTTATGTGTAGTAAAATTATGCTATAAGAACGTTTGATTAACTAACCTTTGGACTGTACGTAGTGAATATAAATGATTAAAAGTATTGCCTGCATGCATACAGGACCATATTGCGACCAGGAATTTATGCAACACCTCCCTTGTATTTTTACTCCTTTCCTTTTAAACTTGAGACAAGATTGCAACTTTCATGTGTCTGCACAAAAGTAATGGTGATCGCAAATAATCATCCCTGTTTTATCACCACTGATCTTACTATCCAAACTAAAATTTTCTATAGGTCTTTGACTTACGAATACGTACCTCCAATTATTTGCAAAAACTGTTCTCTTGTTTCAAGGTACACATCTTCGTACTGCCAAAATAGAAATATGGGTATTTATATAGCGCCAATATCTAGGTGCCTAATCAAAGGTGCTGTTGAGACTGAAAAACTACCAAATAACACAATCAAATTAAAATAGCTTACATTAATGTGGAGATACATGTACGCTTTTGATAATGGCAAAGACATTTACATGTTCGAATATATTTCTTAAACCGAGATTAATATTGTAGGTATAAAGATGAAAATGTGTGATTAAAACATATGTTAAACTCGTATTTCGAAGACATAGTGAACAAGGTGAATGATGAACGATTTCAAATTTGTCAATACTAATACTGTGAGACTTACTTCGATTCCGGCGGCAGAAAGGGCCAAGCGAATGGGTTCAGCTATCGCTCTCCCTGGGAAATATGTTAGACGAGGCTTTAAACCCGCTGTCATGACTGATAATGTATTTTTAGATATGAATGCGAAAACAAACATGTACGCTATTGAGTTTATATTGCAGAATGGTCATAATACAGTTACATCACCTTCAGTCTTCTGCCCGTAATTCTCAAGCATAAAAAACGGCCTGCTGCGCTCTCCCGCTGCTTCGTGAGATATCGTCAACAATTATTCTGTTCCAATCTGCCATCAGCTATCTTCAGTTCTGAACTGTAATTAGATGCGAGCTTCTGATATACCATCAGCTACACAGGCGGATCCATGGGCCAAACTGACCCTCTATTTAGATTTTTTTTTAATGCCTTTGAATGAATAAAAATAATAGAGCGGAATCCCCCCCCCCCCCCCCCCCCCCCCCCCACACACACACCTTTAGGGATTCGGGAGGGGACAGCGAAATAATTATTTTGATTTGGGGGATAACCCTCTTTTACCCCAAGCCATTAAAAAATGAGGGCATGTGTCCACCCCGTCGATGACCAACAAAATATAGAACAGGGATGAGAGACCGAGGAGTAGAGGGCGTATAGGCCTGTCAATATTAAAACTTAATTTTAGACAATTTGGTTTTCTTGCATAGTACGGCATGCTTATCGGATGATAGGATAGCTACTTTCTTTTCTTGAGAGAGATTTAGAAGTTGAAAGAAAAACAGAAATACACTATTCAGGAGAGAGAGAGAGAGAGAGAGAGAGAGAGAGAGAGAGAGAGAGAGAGAGAGTAGTAGTAGTAGTAGTAGTAGTAGTAGTAGTAGTAGTAGTAGTAGTAGTAGTAGTAGTAGTAGTAGTAGTAGTAGTAGTAGTAAGAGAGAGAAAGAGACGGATACCTTCCCTCCTATCCATTCTAAATTTTAGTTTCATCTTTATTTTCTCCAATCTACCCATTTCAATTTTATCACCTTCCCCTAAAAAGTATAAATCTTCCGTCACCGTTACCCCTTTCCTCATCTAACTTGCATCACATTTTCTCAAGTGTGCGAGCTATCAAACTGAAGATTCAAAACATCATCAGCACAGATATACATCCACCCACTATACAACATTATAACTGAAATCTGATTTTGTAGCTACTTATAACGTTACCACTTCGTTTTATTAATAATAATAATATAGGACATTTATATTGCGCAGCCACTACAGTATATCAATATACTCAGCTTGCAATCATATTCTATACACTTCCATAAGAAAGAAAACTTTCCTTTATTTGTTTTCATCTCCTCTCATTCCTTGAAACGTTTTATCCTCTCATTCGTCACTCACTCACTTTGGAGGGTGTTTCACAAAGAGTTAAGTTTGACTTAAAGTCGCACTTAAATTCCTAGTTGTGTGCGGCATATAACACATCACAACATTGGTCAGATCATGCTCAGGGGCCGCGCGCTATTGGGTAATGTACCAATAATATTACGCGTTTAATACCGTATGCGCATTGGCACTTACACAACTCTTTGTGAAACACCCCCAGCTCTGTTTAATAATTCTGTATGTGGGTTTGTGTGTCTCTCTCATACCCTTTCTATCCGTCTTATTTCATCCTCTCTCTCTCTCTCTCTCTCTCTCTCACTCCCTCTCTTATTCTCTCACTCCCTCTCTCTCTCTCACTCTCTTCCATCTCTCTCTATCTCTCTATCTCTCTCTCTCACTCCCTCTCACTCTATCTCACTCTCTCTCTCTCACTCTCTCTGGTCAATAGTAAAATCCTGTAGACAAAAATTGTGCAGATACATGTAGCTAATGACTGTTGTTTTCACAGCAAGACACTTCAACAATATGCAGAAAGTTTTATGCTGTGATGAATACAACTCTCTCATTTTGCAGCATGAAAGTTCCGCCAATCTTGACTACTAACCCAATTTTTAGAAAGTTTTATGCATGCTAAACTTTCTGGTTTTAAAGTGTCTTAGATCACTTTCCTTTCACACTTTGATTTCTTAAAAGGACTTTAATTTCTTAAAAGGACTTTATTTTCAAAGGAATATTCTCAAAAATAATCAGACATCATATTCATTAAATGTTTTATTGTATTTATTACATTCTCTATTCAAAGATACACAAAAAATATGGGAGAGTTCCACTAAAAACTCTTCAGATATCCCCATCACATCATAATGGCAAAATGATAAAATGACATAACTACAGCTGTATTTATAACTGTCGGATGATATTCAGTGAGCGTTTTTTGTTGGGGTTTTGTTTTCCATAAAATATGTGGATGCATACAAGTCAAGTTATGTCAGACACTGTGGTCAATGAAATATTGCCTGTCTTCGGAAAACTACTAGCATGTGTGATGTGGAATTGGGTATTCTTGATGACTTTAATAATAAGGATGTACACTGGAACACATGCTGCAGGTCACAAACTCCTCAAAATAACCCATTGCTATTTGAATTACAACATCTGGCCCAAGCAACGTTATCCCTTAGAGTGCAACTGGAATACACTTATCATCATAAACTCTCTAATAATCATTTACATGGGTCGGAAGGTCAAAGGTTATGCAGTTTCCTTGATGAGGTTTGTGAGGTTCCTGACCTTGGATGCGGTGGACATGTCAACGTACTTATCACCGACCTCTACAATCATGCCTCCGATCAGGGCAGGGTCAACCTAGAATTGGAATAGATCAGAAAAAAGGAGGGTTTAGTGGGTTATGTTGGGGATCTGGTGATGCAACATTCATTGTAAAATTTATTGCAAAAGTACAAAGAAGTATGAAGGAGGAGGATGAATAAACTTATCAAAATGGACAAAATCAACTATGTATCAAATAAATTAGCCAAGACTTTACATCTTCACAAATTTAATCTCATTTTCCACTTAACTGGTACAGGATAAACAAGGATCTCTTTATTGGAGCTTTTGAAAATTGTTAAATTAACCAAGTCTATCATGAGAAGAATGTGAACTTAGTCCTCCAATGTATTATTCTGTTCTATTATCTACATAAGTATCCTTTTCTGTCGAGAACTTAAAAAAAAAAAAAAATGGGGAAAAAAGAGTTACAAAAACATGCCGTGAGCTGTTCGTTTGTAAATGAATAATAATAATAAATAAATCCATCTAAGCGGTGAGCAACAAATAGTTGGCATATTACGTAACTTGCGAAGGGCATGTGAAAGAATACTTACATTGAGGTTAAGCTGCAACGACTCTCCCTTCTTGACGAATGCCTTGAGAGCTTCTTGGACCTGCTTCTGTTGACTTCCATCCAATGCCTTTGATACAGAATGAAACATACAATACGTTCTTACCTAGGACTCATTCAGTGATCATTCAGAATGTATAAAGAAAATGTTATCTCCTCATTTATAGAGGTGTCGTAGTCGAGTGGTTTAAACACTTGACTGGAGATGCAAAGGTCGTGGGTTCGATCCCCGGCACGGCACTTATGTCCTTGAGCAAGGCATTTTATCTACCTTGCACCTCTCCACCCAGATGTTAAATGGGTACCCGGTAGGATGGCAATGCGAAAGTCATTGTGGTTTGATCAGCATTGTGAGCGGGCAAGCCATGAATCCGATGACCGAGGTAATAATATGTCTGTACAGCGCTTAGAGACATCATAGATATATTAGGCGCTATATATAAATCAAGAATATTATTATTATTTACACACTTCTATTTATTTGTGTTGATATTTAGCCCTTCCATGCCACCATGTTTAACAACATGAATGGTAAATAAACTTTTAAGAGTAAAATATGAATTTTCATTCTTTGTTTTATTGTTGGATTGGGGATAGAATACCTCCAATGGGAATAATCTTCCAAAGACATGTACTTATTTTCGGTTCTGAAAGAAAGGACAACCTAATCTTAGCCCAAACATTAAGTTCATAATGGGATAGATGTTAAAGTGGCATTAAACTGGTAAAACTTGACCAGTGCCATCTTACAATGACTGCTAAATTGAGATTATAATTTGAAAATGAATTGCATTTCATTTTGAATATTGACAAACAGCTTGTTTAGATAATAGACAAATTTTATATTTCAAACTATTATTTTTTGCACAGGTGGAAAATTGCCTACAGGTACATTCTAAGCTTCTACAAACTAAAATGGGGCATGATGGGAAAATGAGAGGCACAGACACTTTTCAAATCCTGTTAAAAGATGGCACCAATAGGAACTTCAATTTACTGTCACTTTTAGGTTTGAGGTTGATGTGAATCTTTAGAGGGTCATTATCCTCGAGACCTGTTAGTATCAAGCTTTACAGGAGGTTGCAAGTCACTTTGTACTTACAATGTGCACATGAGCAAAAATAGATGTACATAGCAAAACAAACTGGAAAATCCCTCAGGAAATATGTGCTGATAGAAGTTAGATAATCATTATAGATTTATGCACCAAGGGCAATGACCCTCTTCATGATCTTTGTACAGGTGGAAGTATTCTTTTCAAAGTGGTAAAGCAATTAATGAAGCATCTCAATCATTTTGGGTGTGATTATCATTAAAGAGGAGCTTGAGTGCTGGGAAAGGTAAAAAATAATTTGTGATCTATCTCATTCTTTTTATATCAGTTTGGAAGAACATCATACTAGAAATGTCCCCTGAAAAGGATGTAGCTCTTCAAATGCCCTCATATTCAAAATAGGCCAAACATTCATGTCACCAGTTTGTGCAGTCCCATATACCCATTTCTGTGTGCAGTACAAATGCTTTTCAGCGAGATTGGGTCCATTTCTTTTCATTTTGATGATTCCAAAACCTCACAGTATAAAACAATTCTTATGCAGACACGATCACCCTTTCCCAATTGCTTTGAGACAGTTTCTTTCACAATGTAATTGCATGAACACAACTCTACTTTATCTCTAAATGTACAAGTCCATGTTTCAAGACCCAACTATGAACTGGCCCACTGATGTAACCTCACCTTAGCTGTTGTGACATTGCAGACAATCTCTCCCTTGTGTGCTGCCATGATCTTCCTCCATGCAACAAAGATATCCTTCACTTTGTTCAGTCGGCCGTTCTCAGCCAGCATGCTGAAGAAGTTTACAGTCGAGTCGGACATCTTCTCGCCCTTCAGTACATCAGATATTACACCTAGACATTATTGGAGATAAAAATCACATTTGTTTCAACTTTTAAAGAGAAGGTGGAGTTCTGGGAAAGGAGAAAAATAATTCTTGAGCTTTCTCCATCTTTTCATGTCCGTTTGGAAAAACATCAGAGTAGAAATGTCCCCTGAAAAGGATTGCTCTTAAAATGCCCTCATATTTGAAAAATGACGAGAAATACCTGAAGTGTTCGGGCCAAACATTCATGCCAAATTTGTGTGCAGTCCCATATACCCATTTCTGTGTGCAGGGTATGTCCTTTTCAGCAAGACTGGGTCATGATCAACCTTTCCCAAATGATTTGAAACAGTTTCTTTCACAATACAATCTCATGACCAGAACTCAACTTTATCTTTAAGTCATAGAGTATTACTTTCCTACTGTAAGGAGTGTCTGAATGCATAGACTACAACCAAGGGTTGATCATAATCGTCTCATACCACTAACTACTCTAAGCTGAACAAATCACACATTCCATCATGTTTGGAGAGAGCATAGCATTTGGCATTGAAATATTGACTTTTCCTTCCGAATCTGGTACATCTAATCGAAAGTCAACCCTTTCTACACCACCATGTTTCTGGACAATTACCATAAATGAACATTCACAAGTGATTTTTCACTTAATTTAATTTCAATTACTATAAAACTCAAGATGGAGGTAACTGTTTCTGGAAGAAAAATGTAGACATCCTTAGGTAGCTTAGCTAAATGTCATGGCTTGTAAAGACATGGGAAAGACACAAAGAGCAAAATTGCTAGTTTTGCCTGTGCATCTAAAATTACAATCAGGTGTATCTGAATTAAAACTTGTCATATTCTTTTGCTCAAAAATATTCATAGAGTTAAATACTTATTCTACATCCTATTATTTTGGTTTCGCCTCTATGGAATAACATTATGATTTTGAATAATTTTTGTCATTTGCGTCTTTCCTGCGTTTTGCTCAGCTACCTTAGTCCAAACACACTGTTCAGCGCTCAAATTTGAAAGGGGTGTGGCATCCACAGAAAGAAAGAAAGTAACCACGAAAGAAAGATTTTAATATCGGCTACTTTATTAACAAAGAATGGAACTGAAATAGAATTTTCATTAACATTTTTTTTTTAAACTCTTTATTTTACCATGGATCGAAACCCTGGTCTGCCACAATGTTAGCAGTATATAAACACGGTATATGTGCCAAAAGTCGACTGTAGCAGTCCCGTTTGTTGCGTTGGTCGACCAAACCCAATAAAGAGCTACTAATAGAAATTAGTCATACAACATGAACTAACTGCTCAAATAACTTACTGATTTTGGCCTTCTTCTTAATGGTTGGATTTTTCATGAAGCCAGATAGTGCAGCACTCTTCTTCATTAGTGTCTGAAAAAATGAAACATACACTGTAATCATGAAAACTTTATTCAAACTAAGATGTAACAACTATATAAATTCATGTTTACTTGGCCTAATCGAACAAAGAAACTTTGCCTCTCCTGTGAGGACCTGAAAATGAGCACAGGATGGCATTTAAAGGGAAAGTCAACCTGGTATTAAGTTGATTTAAATAAAAGAAGAAAGTGAGAGAAACAGATTAGAGAAATTTTAGGCAGAATCTGATAAGACATAAGAAAGTTTTGAATTTTTGAAGGTGTACTCACTCAAGCACAAACTGGTAACTCTGTGACGTATCTTCAGGGCTCCTCTCCCATTCGTTCAGTACAGAAAATTTCATAAATTTTCTTAGTTTTCGATAAAGGAATAGATTTGTTTCATGCAAGTTTTGTGTATAAAAACATATGATCAATGATTACATCTAAGGTGTGTGTATGATGAAATATTTTCATTAAAGAAAATGCAAATTAATGATTTTTGGGGGTACAGGGCAAATGGGAGAGGAGCTCGCAAGATATGTCATGGACTCGACAATTTGTGTTTGAATGATTACAACTTCAAAATTTCATAACTTTATTTCTCATCGTACTTAGCCCAAACCTTCACTGGTCTGTTCCTTAAGTTTTTCTGCTTCTTTTAAAAATAAATTTGTTATCAGGGTGGACTTCCCCTTTAAGAATGTAGATTTTGTACTTTTGGGGGGTTTCATTTGAAACAGATGACAGCATAGTATCTATCCATCCATCCATTGAAGTGGCTTGTCAGAATCACAATGTGTTTTTCTTTTTGCTGGTATCAGTGTATGATGTCAAGAGGCCTTGTGCCAGTGGCATCACTGAGCCAAGAGAGGTAAGTCAGTCAATCAAACATTAAAGCCATCTAGAAAACTTAAAGTGTCTATTGTCAATGATAGAGCAATGAAATAAACTATGTCCAAAGCATTCCTTTACTTTTCATAATGCCTAGATGAATGATGCAATCACCCAGCCTTCCTGCCATTACATAACACCCTTGGTATTGATACCAAGGGTGAGAAATTCAGAAAATAAAAACCCTGAGTAGATTCCCAGAACAAGGGTACCGACAAGCGTAAAATCAGTCCATGCCTACTTTCAATATCCAAAGTTGTTTGGGTCTCCCAAACTACCTCTGGGCATGGGATGTCATAAGGCCAAATTTCACTCAATATGGACCAATAAATGTGCAATGCATACTTTCAACCTGCAAAATTGCTTTGTTCCTCTCAGATCACACCCATGGGATGCGGTAAAGCCATACAGTTAACCTTGCATAACTCAAAGTTGCATAAATCGACTTTACCAAAGTTGAATCAATTTTTTTTTTTCCAAACTAGGCAAAACATGTGCTATTTACATTTCGTGAGTCGAATTTTGCTCAAGTCAAACTATTTTTTTTGTGGTCCCAACAGCTTCAACTTATGCAAAGTTAACTGTATCTGTCGATTTGAACCATGCATGAACTTTTTTTGTGCCGAGAAGCCTGCAATCACGTACCTCTACACTGCCCATATCTTTATCTACTTGGTCGAGAGCCTTTTGTTTGCTTGCTGCTGAGTAGAGAGCTGTAGCATAGCGACCACCAAAACCATATACCTGGATGGGTGGCTGCAGGAGTAATGATAGGAAGAAAATCATGCATATTCATTTCAAGATGCAACAGGAGGCTAGAAACATTAAAATGTCATGACTAATTAAGAAATATTTGAAGTCAAGTCTACATGAAATAAACTACATGAAGCATGACTGCTAACTCATAGGCCTATAGTCTACAACAGTGAGAATTTATACGGCATAGTATTTTACTATTTGTACCTATTGGGTGACTATGTGTTAATATAGAAGTAGTTATTTCTGTTTCTTGTCATGGCTGGGTATGAGAGAGAGAAAAAAAACATATCACTGATGAATTGCACAACAATAAATGCCTAAAAATTTGTTTACAAATTAAAATTCCTCCCATCAAGCTTCTTCGTTTACTAATATGATACCTGGTTTAAACTTACTCCATACAGTTCCAATCATTGTGAACAACTATTGAATCAAAAGACTACTTTAAAGACGGTATAAAATATAAGATAAATGTAGATCTCCAAAATGAAAAAATAGTAAAAATGTTGCTGTAAAGTGGATTTATAAGTCTGTATCTACTTACCTTCACCATCTGAGCACCCACTGATGTGGTGCTGAAATGACGAGCCTGTACAACATAAGGAATAGAAAAGTGAAAACAAAATAAGTTACCAGTAAACATAAATAGCTGAGAGCCTGAAACAATTAGTAATATACTAGTTCCTATCCAACACTTTTCTTGACCACTTTAAATTTCTTCTTTCATAACTTTAGTTCATGCAAATTGAAATACCGTACTCTTTATCTGTCAACCCTTTCATGGGACCAAGCCTATATGGGACTGTGTCGCAAATTCACTGCTTCACTGATGTAAAACAGGCACCAAAATCACTCTAACCTGACTTACTTTACATATATTTGCGAGATTACCTGATTCAGGGACCCTTCAACTCTTACTGTGCTACAAATTTGGAGATTCAGAGTTGAAAGTGAAATTTTAAATAATGATTTTCCTCTCATGTCTGAATGATCTAGACTGGATAAATCCCTGCTGATACACACAAATACTATTGAAACCTATTCAGCCATTAAAGGTTGACTAAATTAGAGAGAAAATGGGTGCTCTTTCCATTCTAATCACGAATCTGCCAATCGATTATCCAAATTATGTCTCGTTTTGGCGAAAAAGGGGGAAAAGTAGAGGTTTTGGGACCGTTCCTTAAAACTCGTGAGCTGATTGGCTAACCCCCAAGTGACGTATGAAAAGTAAGAGGCACAATATCTGCAGGCTGCAGCATATAATATTGTACACAGAATGCGGTATTTGACCCCTCTGTTCAACGGACAATTTATGAAAAAAGGAAATTAATCAATATAATCTTAGGAGTGAATAATCATTAGCAACATATTTTCTACAAGATCAGAAAACGCTTTTGCCCAAATATACAGCTCTTGTTTTGTTTTTTAGCTTTTCTTTTGAACAATGTTCTCATCCATCTGAGCTTGCCGAACGATTTTGCATTGGTCATAAACGCGTGCACAGCCATTTTATGCCAAGGCCGTACGCAGAATTTTTTTCCTGGGGGGGCAAGATGATCGCTTTCAATTATTGGATCATTTAAAAGTCTAAAACCCGATTTAAAAAAAGTATGATTTTGAAATTTCTGGGGGGGCAACTGCCCCCCTGCCCCCCGCTGCGTACGGCCTTGTTTTATGCGTCCCTCGTACATAGCGACTGGTGAACGCCTTTGTTTTGTTTATTACACTTACGGCTTTTTTTTTTACTTCGCTTTACATAGTACGTTAGTACTGACTTAGATTTTGGCTGAATTCGAGTAACTTATATAGAGAGAGGAAAAGTGCCCGCGATTCCGAGTTGGAGGACTTTTCTGAGCCATGCAGATACGAACTCTGATTTATCAGATGATTTATCAGACCCCGAAAGCAAAGAAGCTCGAGTGGCAAGGGGAAATTCGACCATATTATATGTTTGAACCCCTCGCAGAATACGGTGAAGGGCCGTGGGTGAAGTAACTCCAGGGAGCTCCAACGCGTTGGAGCTCCCTGGAGTTACGGGTGAAGTAGACCGAAAATGCTGTCTCTCGTTCGTTAGGTCGTCTTAGCTAACGAACGAGAGACAGAATTTTTGGTCTACGGGTGAAAGCTGCTGTCGTTGAAAAACAGATTGGAAGACTTGACTCCAAGTCTGATCTTTGGAATAGCTGAATCTTTTAGCTACATGTAGCTTATCCTTCTCTTCATGCCAAATTCGGAATACAGGCCAGGATTCTCAAAATCATCTTCGGGCTGGCCCTTGCCACTCTGCCCGCGTGAGCTTTACATTTGCGACCCACAATTTCCGTAGGTTTTCATCTTTAGGAAAATGATGTAGGCTTACACCATCTTTATGGGTCTTGCTACAGCCCGCAACTATACACCGATTAGGCATTATTGATGAAACTGTGTCCCAAATCAAAGTTATTGTGAGGAATTAAACACACGAAAATACGCAATGCAAATGGTCGATGCGGTGAATATCATGCTCGGCACCGGGCTGGGCCTGCCGGGGGCCTCCGGGCGCGCACGGTATAGGTTAGTGGAATATTTTCCCTTACTTTTCATGCGTCACAGATCACGTGATCACGATGTCGCTTTGATGGGTTTTTTTAGGAGCGGGGCTTATGACTGTGTAAATCAGCAAAAATACGTACTTTTCAAATGATTATAAAATATGACTGAATGCATAAAAAATTGTGTGATGGATATTTTTTGGCTCCTGATGACACCTTCCTATGAAAAATGGGCAATTATTTTTTTATTTTAGTGACCCTTTAAAACTATTGTGGAGTACAAGCTTATCTGAAGAAAAGCTTGTAGGCCTACATGTATTACTATAATAAGTGCTGTCAACACCATTATGTATGCCTTTAATTTAAGACACAATGTAGGTCTGTCAGAGTTTCAAAAGTAGAATATTTTCTCTGAATATTGTCTTGCAAAGTTTTACAAATGTATCAATTTTCATAACAAATGATGTGATTAAATACCTTATGTCCATTGCAATGCATTTGGATCCAATTCTAGCACGTCTAGAATAACTTTTGTGCATATCACTGTTCTTTATTCACACTTTTAAGTGCTCTTACAAAAGTATGAGAATAATCTTTGCAGGGTTAATGGAATACTTCTTATTTTCATCAATTTCATGATCATGTCAACTTGTCAAACATTGAATATTTATATTGTACAAGTTTGTAGGTCTACATGTAGATCTCTGCTTCATGATTTCATCTCTTGTCTTGACTGACCTTGCACAAATTATGATGGGAATATCATTATTGGCATAGTTAGAAATCTACTCCCTCTTTTTTGAAACTCAGACTTTGAGACTGTACTCTGTAGTATAGTTGGTCCATGATGTCCACTGACATTGTGCAACAGGAATTCTTGTTGCGCAATGTTACTGGCATGATCATGATTGGACCAACAACATACATTACAAATCAAATGAGAAATGTCACTGCAGTCTGTGTAGAGCGTAGTAATAAAACATTCATCGGCCTAATCGTGGAATAACTCCTGGAAAACCAGGAGAATCATGAGAATAGGGGACCAGACGCGCGTGCTGTATTCAATACTGTGTGACAATACAGCTTGCGCGTCTGGTTCCCTATTCTCTGGGTTTGCCTAAGTCCCTTCTCATTCAGTGGGCATGCACACACTTGCGTTTTATGTCTATTGAGGGGGAATGAAGTCCCCATGATGATTGATAGCATTGCACACAATGAATAAACCGACAGTCACCCGACAGTGACACTGACAGTGACAGTGTGCAGAGCCAGAGTGAATGAGCTGATGAGGGAGACCTATTTCTCGATATCGCCCACTCATAGCTACATTCCTATACTTCATGTGTATAATTTAGGCAGTCATACACCTCAACTTTTTAAAACACCACTGCACAAAAGTCACAAACATTCACTCAAAATCGGCATTTAATTTACAAAAACCGACCACAAAATATCCAAGAAATACAATAAATTCAACTCACCGATGTTGGAAAAGATATTTCCAAAAATGAAATCCGTAATTTACCGTTGATTCTCGCGAAACGAGCTATCGGAGTCATTGTGTACATTTCCTGGTCGCCGCGGGCGCTGACATCTCCCCAAAAGAGTTTTGTCCTTAAAAATTTGGTCCCTATGGCATACACGGAAAAGTCCCGATTTTCTGTGTGCGCGATCGTAAAGACCGATGTGCGCTTGCGATCCCGAGTTTTTTCGTGGACAAAAAATGTATTGGCCGATTTTAGTCTAAGACATTGGCAGTATGTAAACAACACGCGATCGCGAAACAAATCGGCGGGGATTTCTCCGGTTTTGGACAAGATTTTGACTTTGGATTTTGCTGAAAATATCAAAAGTTCTTCCTAACGGCCATTTGAGGTAGGAGTGGGATTTTTAAGGAGTGGGATTTTTAAGGGCTGAATTTGAAAGCAAGTATTTAAAATATTTATCTTATTTCTCCCCCCATACCTTTACTACACGCGACAGAAAATACCAACTATTTTTGCATGTTGTATTCGTAGTGGTCAATATGACCACTATTCGTGGTGTGATATCGCCCATTCATCATTTGAATTCTAAGTTAAATCTTTAGAGAATGCAGTCTCAAATAGCACTACGGTCGGCAGTCCCTTCATCATAGGATTCTGTAAATTTTTATACCTGGCGATATGCCGGTACCGGTACCACTCACATGCGATTGCGAGGTTATTTATGCTACTCATTCCAACTCCAGTAACTGGTACCGCACGACTTTACATTTATTTAGGCCTAGGGCCTATAGGGCCTACACAAGACAGTCACAAGCACAACACCGCAGTCATATTTTCACACTTAATTATTAGCACCATACACTCTATTTAGCATGGAAAAAATACATGAATATTGACATAATATAATAATCCATCATTTAATCTAAATATAACTTCAATATTGTATTGTAAACTGTCATAAAATAGTCAAATCTTACCGAAAGTAGACATCTCCTGGCGGCCATAATGAATATCGTACTGGACAGCTATTGTCTATTGAGGGCAGTATAACAGAGAGAAATTTGCGCTGCAGTTTTGTAATTTCAAATCAACCTCAATGAAACTGGAAGGGGTTGGAATGGGGGGGGGGCTGTTGTTGTTGTTGTTGTTGTTGTATTATGGCACCTTTGACACAAAAAAGGTCCTGTGTGCCAGTCACTGTAAAAAACAGGGGGGGGGGGGCTGGCACATGGGGAAAGATTTATGGGATGTGCATGAGGGTGTCGTATCCCATAAATATTCCCCCTTTGTCAATAATCTTAGACGAAATGATGCCCAGCAATTATCTTACTTTAACACAACATATCAAAATTATTATTATGTGTCTGACCAGTTTCGTATCTGGACCTTGCTGTAAGGAGGGGGGGGGAGGTAAATCATCCCTGTATTTCAGCAAGAAATTCTTTTATTTCCCCCCCCCCCCCCCCCCAATTAGGCTAATTCACATGGGTGTGTGATTTATAACGCATATCAATATTATATTGATTTGTATGTTCAAACACATTTCAGATTTAATTCAATTCGTATAGTTAAAAATTGCATAACGTTAACGCAGTTTCTTTCTAATTCTCTTCGCAAATTGAAGTTTGGCATCGTAACATGGTAACTTGCACTTCGTGACCGCTTTGAGAGGTTGAGCAGAAACTTTTTGAGAAAATGTATAATTTTGTGAGGCTTTAAAAGAGATTTGATAAATATTTACTTTGTAATAATTTCCTCAGTTACTAGCTAAATTTCACACCATAATTATGATAATTGTTAATCATGTTGGTTAGAAATTCGTCAGCCTTGTGGGAGTAATCTGCCCCCTTGCCACCTCTAAATATGCTGTTGTATTTGACTCTGATCTTTGACGACTGAATAAAACACTATGGATAATATATTTCCCTTTGAATCGTAATACTTTCAGACATACTTCATCATACTTCACTGACTTGCAGGGAAATGGGACACTAAAAGAAGCCCACAATACAATCACATGATTGAAATAAAACTAGACCTATTGATAAATCAGTCTACTAAGTTAATGCCACACGCATTACAAGAAAAAACAAAAACTACCGGATTATTATGAAACTTTGACATTCCCGGCTTCGGTCGATTCATTTTTTTCCCCAACTCTATTTCAAACATATCAAAGGGACAAGTCATAACTAAATAATAAAACAGAATACCATATGCCTTCACTGTATAATAATATCCATATACCACAAAGAAAGAAAAAAAGATTTTCATCAACAATATTATCAGTTATTTTATCATATACCTCTTAAGGCCGTGCAAATACTAGGCCACAACATTAGTTTTTAGAACTATATATATCTTCCTAGTTTTTATGGAAATGAAAATTTGGAAAGATGTCTTAATCATGGAGACAATGGTTCAAAATTGGGAAGAACGTAACAATTGCTAGAACTGCAAGTTAATTTGATAGGTGAAATGTACATAATTTATTGTACACGAAACTGGAGGACTGGGATAAAGTGTCCCAGTTCACCATACAAAGTAGCACGTATAGTCCAAAATATTAGTTTTGCCTTTTCCCCTATATGTTATTCCAAAGTGGTATCAGCATAATACTAACCAAGTATAGGTCTGTATAGTTATAGTTGTAGGACCAGTACAAAACTACAAAATGTAAAAAAAAAGAAAGAGAAAGAAATTAAACTGGCCACGAAACAGTGAACAAATGCAAGGTGGTATGCATAGGTATGCATTGCCATAGAGGCATTTAAGGAGCCATGCCCCCCCCCCCCCCGTGTACATCTCCTAAAAAAGGTTCATCCACCCTAGTGCAACTATGTGTCTCTGTAATTTGTGTGTCATGGTGTCACCCCACCCTCATTCTGCCACTCACCACCCCCCCCCCCCCCCCTGCTGTTCAACATGTCTGGATAGGCCAGTGATTTGTGGGGTTGGAAATTATTCTGACTATAGATAAGGTTTAGTGGATGCAAACCAAATGTGACAAAAGTTTACTTTCTAAATAGCAGAGGTCTCTCATTAAATTCCGGGTCCATGCAGTTTCATCCCGTTCCATGCAGCATCACCAATGATATACTTACACCAGTAATTCACCCTGTTCTATTTTGTTTTTCACTATACCGCTGAGAATTACACCAAATAAAAAAAAGGAAGTGTCTCGTATTGGGCCAAATAAAATTAATTCTTGGTTTCTCGCCTCCGGTCCTCCTTCCTATTTTCGTGCCGCCTCAATTTTTTTAAAAATATTATTTGATACTTTTGTTCTGTAATGAAATAAATTAGAATATGAGGACATCCAGAAAATGAGGTAGCAAAAATCTTTCATACAATGGAATTTCCCTTTGTTTTAAGCATCTAAAGAGCGTGTACAAATAAAATTGAATTTTGGAAAAATGTGCTGAAATTGATGCAATAGGATTTTTATGTGTTGGGAAAAGTATAACAAATAACATGGAACCCCTTCTCCTCATTTATAAACAATCCAGACAATTACAAGAAACTAGGAATCAATTTTACTTGGCCTTATCTTGGTTTCTTCAATAGATCCCTCGATCCACCCCTCTCCCCACCCACCCCCCCCCCCCCCCCCCCCCCCAATCCCTCCATCCCTCCCTCTCTCCTCCTCTACCATATACCTCTCCCCACCCCTCGATCCTCTTCTTCCTCTTCCGCACCCCTACCCCACCTCCTCCTCCCGAAGCCCTCCTCTCCAGCATACCCTTCCGCTCTCGCCTTTTGGATGGATGCATGTCTCTGGATGCATGTTGCCACAGTACAGGCCTCCCGATACGATATCCCCGATACACGCAAGCCACGGATGCATTTCAATATACATGTGTACTGTTTGTACACAAATAAGCTAGTACCCATCCCATTATCATGCAGACAAGTATGTGTAAACATTGATCAGTGAGAGAATTTATTATCTGAATATCGTCTACAGGCGCTGAAATTCGCAAACAGCTCCCGTGTTTTATGATGTTAACCTTATGCTGTCATATATCTTTCTGAGGTCGTGCGTGTCGACGATAAAATCAAACAACTTCGCCCTCGTCTCAAATACTCGTGTCGTCTGCTCCTTGCTACATTCAAATCCAATAACATTCAACAACATGGCTGAATCTGAGAAAGACGGCGGTGAGGTGAAGGGAAAATACAAGCTTACGTCAAGTTCTTTCAGGAATTGGGTGACTGGTGAGTGAGAATATTGTGATGGAGGTGGAATTCTGTATTTGGCAGCTAAATTATTACTATTTTTACTTGTCAACAATGATTCAGCATACAGCATGCAGTAGAGTCTATCATAGTAGTAATAGTGTATGATGCCTTAGCCTATGGGAACATACAGAACACATACATGTACGTGTTGTATCAGTGTATGCATGCACTGATACAGTGTACACTATATGCAGATATATCAGTGAGAGTTTATAGAGAGAGAGTAGAAAGAGAGAGATATACATGCAGAGAGGGAGAGGGAGAAGAAAGAAAAATATGAAAGGATGAAGGAAGCTTAGTCATTGGGGATGAGTAAATGGGGGTAGGGGGGGGGGGCATCAGTAAGGTGCACATGCCAGGGGCGGATACAGTACAGGATTTTCAGAAAGGGGGGGGGGGGGGGGTGGGGGTGGGAGCGCACGCTTAGGAACCCTCCATTTGACAAAGCCAAACGGCCATCTAGGGGGTCCAGGGGGGCATACTTTGTCAGACAAAACGGGGGGGGGGGGGGGGGGCACGCCCCTTGCACCCCCCCCCCCCCCCCCCCCCCCCTCTGGATCTGCGCCTGCATGTAAGAAGGCCAGCTTTTGTTAGTTTTTGTGGGATAGAGCACTCCTACACTACATGTTATTCCGACATCACTGAATGATATTTTAACTTTTGGTTGTACTTGTAGATTTGATAGAATTGGAAGTTCAGTTACATGTCTTTTTTCATAGTTCTGAAGGTTCGTTACTCCGACAGTTTATACTTCCGAAAATGAAATAGGATTCATAATTTTGAAAACGAAAAAGGGTTCGTAATTCTGAGAAAGTTGTAGGGCTCTATTGCATTTTTCAAATTACGAACCATCGGAATTATGAACCTTCGGAAAATCTGATGATACCACCCCTTCCAACATCCTCCGATCACCTGGCAGCCCTGTTTCGTGGAAGACTATAAAGGAAGACTAAAGTGCCCCTCCCCCGAATGACAATGGTGCCCCCGTTGATGGTTAGACCCAGTGCCATGGAATAGCAGTGGCACCAATGCTTGAATAAACCAAAGTTCAACAATGCATTGTCTGCACCTACAATGCAAGGGTTGTGTAGGTCCATATCGTCAGCCTTATGCCAAAAGGCCTTAAGGCCATAGACTTTATACAGTGATAAGGCCCTTTTGGCATAAGGCCGACGATATATTTATCTCTTTTAAAGAAATATACATTCTCATGGACAACATTTTGACATTTTACTTGACGTTACAAGTTACCTCCACGATATTTCGTCACTGTAAATTATACTGAGTTTTTGCCATTTGTTTTGATAAAAAACATCCTTTATTGAAATATCAGATGATTACTTTACAATGTCAATATGAACATCAGTAATGATATTGATTAGTAAACAAAGAATGCCCATTGCATCAAACTATTATCATTAGGTTAAGTAACCCATCATGAGAGTACAGAAAATATAGAACTTTGAAATGTTTGATCCTTGAACTTTCTATTTTTCAGAATTCAGTATCAAAATTTTCTTACAATTATTCATCTATTCAGTGCTGACAACAAAATTTGAGTGATGAATAGCAAATGCTTAGTATATTATATGCTTTATGAAAAATCTGCTTCGTTATAGTCTTATTGTGAAGATATGATACTTATATCATATATATATGATAATTATTTAGGTGATATACAATGGAAGCAGTATTAAAAAATGCGGGATTTGACAAAATAGTTGTGGAGAAATAAAGATGATAGTGTGAAATTTACAAACATTAATATATAATTATATATAGTCTAATTTAGAGTTGGTCTCTTAATGTGATTCTCATATGTATAGTCCACAAATTGGCCGAAAATGAATATGTAAAAATGACATATTATTACATTAATAAGGAATATGATATTTTCAAACATTTTTACAAACATATCTGTGCAATTAATAACAACAGAATAAACCATAAATAGTCAATATGTACGTTTCTATACACACTAATGGTAGGTAACGATGAAAAAAAGGAGGAAAAAGATACTGGTTTGGTTTATAAATCTACTTGGAAGTATTAAATGGAATATATTGCCTGTTTGGAGACAGAAGGGCATTAAGACCCATCATTTGTACAGAGTTAACGCCCTTCTGACTCCAAATATGACACATTAGGTAAAGCATTGTTCATGGAATTTGGAGATCCTATATAGTTTTTGATCATAGTCAGTATGCTAGTACTTATGGCTGTGGCAATCCTTGTTTTACATTCCTCTGATAATACACAAAAAAATAGAGAGAGTAAGCTTCCATTTTGCATATTGATCAGTGCATATCACAATATTTAGCTGTATTCTATTATTCAGTATTCATTATCAAAATTATCATACAATTATTCATCTACCGCTGACAACAACGTTTGAATGATGAATTTCACCTCTGTCTAGTCTGTCCCAGCCAACTAATATGTTTGATTTCAGCAAATATCAAAATTAAAGTAGTGATAAAATGAGGGACTGGTGTGATTCTCAAGTAAAAGTTCGCTTTTCAAAATGTTGTTGTAGCATTGGGAATTTTTCCTCTAGTGACACCTGATGTGCTTTCTTTACAAGCCTGCACAGCAGCATCCAGAAACTCGTAAGGATTATTATCAGCTTGTCTGGATTGAGCAAATGGCAGGATCAGCGAGTTGTCCTTGGGACGATAGATCACACGAGTGAATCTGTTGCTACGAAGGGCTTTGTTTATCTTCATGCGAGAGAAGCAGAGTGCCACGGCGATCAAGGTGGTCACAAGGAGGATTCCTCCAGCAGCACCACCTCCAATGATGTACTTTTGGGGTGCGGAAATGTTTCCTTGAGATCTGACTGGAGTGTCTGTGGTTGATAAGTATCTTTGTCTGATGATGGTGGTGCTCTTTTGTTCTCTCAATATGGAATCGATAGTAGATTGTGGAATAGATGGTGTATGGAAACGTTCCTCAAAAGGTGAGAAAGGTAGAGATCCAACAAAATTTGGCTCAATGACAGTGATATTTGAAGAATGTGATTCTGAAGTAGTCTCCATAAGGGGTGCTTCTGAAGTAGCCTCCTGAAGAAGTTTTCCTGAAGTTGCAGATGGATGGGTAGGGTTCAACAGGTGCTGTGGTGTTGATACCGCTTCAGTGGTATAATTTGCAGATGAGAGTGTGCTTCCCAGGGTGTTATTGGTAGACTGTTCTGGTAGTGCTGGTGGAAGGTAGATAAATGCATGAGCCATGGCACTTCCCACCCTGTTTGTGACAAGACATGATATGTCAAAGTACATGGACTCATTGCTTAGGCTCCTCAGGGACATCTCTTGTCTGCTGTCTTGGATACTTACATGATTGCGAGGCTGCACCACCCACTTTATAGTCACCTCTGACGGGCTTGCATCAATGTTGCATCGGAATCTCACCCCATCCTCTGGCCTGGTGATTGAGGAGGATGTTACCATGGAGATGTAGACCAGTGGTTTGTATACCGGCCTTAGATGCACCAAGATGTAGGTTGATGCCATCCCGATTTCATTGGAAGCCTGGCAGGTCAGATTGATGAAGTTCTCCGGTGACGAAGCCTGATGAACTTCAATCTGGTGACCGTGAAAGGCGATGTTCTGAGGAGGGGTAACGATCCACTCTATCTCATCTTCTACAGGGCTGGCATCAACAGAGCAAAAGAAGCTTATGTCATCACCAACATGGATGTTTGAAATGTTGGAGAGAGGAACAATATTTACATTGGGCTTGTATAAGATTTTGAGTGGTGGTAAGGCACAAGTCCTAGTCATGGTTGGAAAAACTGAACTATGCATCTCACACTCATATGCATCTCCATTGTCTAGAGGAGTCACTGTTCTGTTGTAAAGCAGAGTTGTGGCATTTGAACCCACCTTTCTTGTAGCGCCTCCCAAAAAATTTTCATTCATATTGGCTGAAGTCAAGCTTTTAACCCGCCATTGCAGTTGAAAGGGGTCAACCTCAGGAATGCTGCAGATGAATGACATGAGGGTACCTGTGAGGACAGTGGGTGTGTCATCATCTTGTAGATCAGGCTCAAAGGAACAAATCGGTTGTACATCCGGGAGAATGGTGAGTGCAGCTGGATCCGACGCTCCTACAAACACAGTCACATTGTGATCTCCTCCTCCAGATATCTGTACCATCACAAACATGTAGATATCACAGGTGTAGTTCCCAGAGTTCACTCTGGAGGTAGATGTAAGAGTGAGGTGGTACTGTCCAATGGAAGAACTTCCAGTGATCAGTGCCCCCTTGGATGATGATGATGATGATGTGGTAGATGATGAAGAGTTGATCAAGAGTGTGTCGCCTTGTTTCCAGGCAACAATCATGTGATGCGTATTTTGAGTGAAAGCTTCCCAGTTGACCTGACATTTGAGTGTCACAGGATCTCCTGTAAAACATGCACTGTCCTCTGGCTCCTGGAGGAACAACTCCAGTGATGAGGTTTTCATGGCAACACATAGCACAAGCACTAAAACTTTTACAAATCCTGCATCTCTCTCAGGTTTCATTTTTTATTATCTTTGTTTGCTCTCAATGTTATAGATTTCAATTTGGTTTTTGTTGAGTTAGATTTATTTTCCTTCAAATTTTTTCTGGTCAGTGTATCATCTTTTTCTTTCCTTACCAGCTCTGCTCGAATGGCATAATAAATCCAACAGTTAATATGTTCACATGAAATCAAATCACCGTCGTTTGATTATTCGCAGTATACAATGCAGTGGTTTTCCTCGGTGAAATCAGAAAAAAAATTAATCATCCATGCAATGACACATTAACAGTCCTCTGAGGATTGTCCTCGATAGATGTGATGTACAGTTTGTTTCAGTAATATTGTGAAAAGCAAAATCAGCACTGTTCTCTGAAACTGAACTGTGCACAGTTTTTCAGGTATGTCTCCAAGTTCATTGAAAAGTTTGTACAATATATCTCCCAATATCTTGATGAAATCCACTTCACTGTGATGAATACTTCTGATGATCAAGAAAAAATCTTCAAAGATTGTCCAGTGTTTGCTCCAGTTGTAATCGGTGTGTAAATACAACTTCTGGTAGACGCAAAAATGGATGTGTGTGGAGACAAGCAACATTTATCTTAATGAAATAGCCGTAATGAAGACAGAGGTATATTGATGAATCACTCTTGGGATTCATGCAAAGGAGGAAATTTGCAATGTTAAGCCTAAGTGATAGGAAAGAGGCTAATGAGTAAAAGAAAATAGTACAGAGAGAATACAATAGGAAATGAGGACTACAGAGGAAGTATTAGTTTATAAAGAGCTATAACAAAGAGATGTTGTGTGCCAATTAGAACTGATTTCCATGAAACATTGACCCTTGTGAAAAAGTACTGCAGTAGTACTGTAGTGAATTGGACCCAAGTACTGCAGTACCTGTACTACAGGTACTGCAGCTGCTGTACAGGTACTGCAGTAGTACTACCTCAAAAAGTACTGCAGAAGTATCACGAGTACTATGCAAGTACCTCAAAGTTTCTACGCTACTGCAGTACTACCTCAGAAAGTACTGCAAAAGTACCACAAGTACTGCAAAAGTACTATGAGTACTGCAGTACTTTGCAGTACTTTTTTACAAGGGCAGTGCTATTAGTTGAAAGTGATCTTCTGTCTAATTTCTCAGGATGATAAATATTTGCTGTTTTAAGGCATCCAGAAAACATAATAGTTGGATTACGACTTTGATAAAGTTTTGATCATGTGAAGGGATAATCAATTTGAAAAAAAAGCTTAAAGGAATTTCACAAGTTACCTTGTGTATGATAGCCTAAATATAAAGGGGTGGAATAAGTGGCATAGTTAAAACTTCCACCTTTGGGTGAATTATGTGTTCAGTATGCTGACACAAAATCACTCAATGTGTGTAAAATCTACTTTTGGGAAAGCCCTCTATTGTCTGACATATTGTAACCTAGAAAAACTTCACGAGATGCCATCACACACACTCTTGTAATATATTGACGCTTGATTATCCTTGCTAAATATCACATAAGCCTACAGTTTCAATTTTCTTAGTAAAGCTTCCTTTCAAAGTCATTTTGTTTTCCTGTCTTTTCCCTTTCTTTTGTCTATTTTTAAATCTACTCCCTTCACCTCGCCCTTTCTCACTGTCTCTGTATCTCTTCTCTTTCAGGATTACACACACGCTCATTCTCTCGCTCCTGTAATTTCCACACTCTCTTTCTATTTCTTCCTTCTCTGTCTTTCTCACACTCCCTTCTTCTGTCTTGTTCTCTCTACCTTTTTCAGTCATATTCTGATTCCTCTTTCATTATGTTTTCCGTGTTCTTTTGCTATCCCATGTTTTTATAATCTCCCTGTTATTATCCTTCTATAGAACAAAAGAAATTTTCACCTGTTTTAGGCAATTTCTTTCATAATGATTAACCTCATGAACTTGAGGATCTGTTTGATAGTGAACTACAGTTATATTTAATATAAAGAGACTGAACATAGTTAGGACTATTTTTTTCCAATACATTCGCATCCGGTATAGACATAATCAGCACATTTAGGAAATGAAGTAATCAAAGCACAATAAATAATGCCCCCACAAACACAGATTAGGTTTTCTTGTTCATTAAATATTTTCTCTTGGCCAAATGAGCAAGAATTTCAGACAACATTGTGTCCTTTGTTTGGATTCTGTTCATGAAAAAGCTAAAGAGGAAGTCCTAATGAGGTTGAGGTAGGAGATTGCTTTGTTAGCATGATAAAGTGGCTTTCTTTGATAGCATTGTTACACTTAGTCTCGGGGATAAACATTGTATTCTTTGCATAAAAAGTTCATAACAACAGGCATTAGAGTCAAAGAGAGGTTTGAATAACACAGGGTTTTTTTAATGTATCAACAAGGAATCTGGTTGTTCTCCCATTGTAAGGGATATAAGGCCTAAATAATGAATGAGAGAAATTAGAAAAACACATCAACCTGTATTCTGACCAACCTCTTTTTTATTTTTCTGTGAAAGTTTTGTTTGCTTTAGCTATAGCTATGTCCATCTCTCTCTCTCTCTAGCTCTAGTTCTCTCTCTCCCTCAATATCATGCATGTCTCTCATTTCTCTCTCCCCTTTTTCAATCTCTCTCTCTCTTTCTCTCTCTCATGTCTCTCATATATCTCTGCTCTCTCTCTCTTTCTCTCCCTTTCTCTCTCTCTTTCTCTCCCTCTTTCTCTCTCTCTCTCTCTCTCACACACACACACACACACACCCATTTCCCCCACACTCTCTTCCTTTCTTGGTTGTTTCAAGTGTCCTAATCTCTGTCCCACATCTCACTTTCTTGTCCTTACAACATTCTACCCCCCCCCCCCCTCTATTTCACCCTCTCTCTTTCCCTATACATATATATATATATATATATCTTCCTCTCTTCCCACCTTTTATCTCTTTCTCTGTCTCTTCTTCGGTCCATTCTCAACTGCCCCTCTGTTGTCACTGTCTCTTTTTCTATCCTAAACCCTCTAAATAAGTGAATATCATTTACTCTCATTTTAATTTCCAATTTCATCGTCGGGGTTGATATAGCCCATTATCTTGTCACAAGTCATCTGTATGCTTTGTTGCCTCTGCCATGGCCCCTCCAGTCATCTCCTTCACATCTCCTCTTGCTTCACTGCCAATGGGATGCGATCCGGAGGCTGCTTCATGACAGAGTGTGTTTAGAGCAAGAGAGATGCATTCATACAATAACACAATATAACAATTCACTGGCAAGGTTCCTCTTTGTTTTGTCTTCATCACGATATTTGCAGCCGTTCGTCCCAAGGATCCTGTATACTGCTGCAATTTAATTGCAATTAAAAACTCAAGAGCAAATCTGGGGGATGTTTCATCAAGTGTCTTGTTGATTTTTACTGCAAATTTGCTCTCAGCCAATCATATGCAATGATTTCAGTAGCTTAAAACAGTTATTGCAGCTTGTCATTGATAACAAGTTTTATGAAACAGGCTCCTGGAGAACACAACAAATAATTATTCCTAGATGTAAATACAAGCTTTCATCAGCTCTGGGCCATGTTTCATAAAACTTGTTATCAATAAACAAGTTCAGATAACTGATATAAGCTTGTTGCATTTGATTGGCTGTGAGCAATTTTGTCACAGAAACATGAAAGTTGTTATGTTATTGATAACAATTTTTATTTATCGGGACCCTGAAGTCAAACACAAAATATTTATTAACAGAATGGAGTTGTTGACTGGAACATGCAGTATCTTCTACAATAAAGCTAACGGAATTTACATGTAGGTCAGCTGGCTTGGAATTTTTTGGAGTGTGGAGGGAATGAAATAGGGCTAAGATTATTATTTAGAGTTCAATGAAAATTCCAAAGAAAAGGTTGTTGACAGGAACATGCATCTTCTACAATAAAGCTAATTGATTTAGGTCAGCTGGATTGGGATTTTGGGGAGTGTTCAGGGAATAAAAGAGGGCCAAGTTCATATTTAGAGTACAATGTAAATTCCAATGAATTAATCTACCCACAGAAAAACATTGGAATTACATATTTTTATTATTTGGTGTATGTATGTTTGCAAAAACCTGCATTGAGTAAGTTCCCTACATATACTGTATAGCAACGATTCACCTTGGATCATACAGGTTGAAATAAAGAAGGATACAACCTGCCAAGAAATATTAAAACCCCTTATCTGCCCCATTTCCATATTTATATATCCTCCAATGCCATTACATAAAGGAAGTCATTTATTTATTTTATTTATTCATTCAGTTCCTTCAGGTTCCAGGTGATAATCATGATAATGAAACAATCTGAATATCACAGGAAAGGGGAATGAGAGCAAGTGAGAGAGGGGGGGGGGGGGTGAGATAGAGAAAGAGAAAGAGAGTGGCAATGAGACGTAATTGGACAGAGCGTGAGAGTGACAGCTAACGTCCCAAATCACTGCTTCAATCTTATTATTCTAATGAATTTTTGATGATTTCAGGTGCGAAATATCAAAATAAGCTTGCAGTTCCTGCACCTAGGACATAATTTATGTAAGAGGGGGCATAATTATTGCTAAGATAATGACTTTTCTAAAAACCATTATTTTAGAAAGGCTTCTAATTTATTTAAGAAGTCAAGAAATTTGGGAGGTGGTGAATTATGTCACAGGCATATATGTATTATTTATGATTTCCACATTTTTCAAGGGATGTGGTGAAAGACAGGAGGATTGCCTACAAGATAGGTAACTTCTGAAAAAGATGGGAACTTGTTCAATGAAAGTCTGTCATAAGATGATGAGATACATTAATGACAGCTTTATAGCTTATTGATTCAACTTGACCAAACACTTTTTTTGATAGTTGGCCTCCAGAGTTGGCCTACTGCAGGGGCGTATCCAGGGTGGGGGGCGCAACAGGCGTGCCCCCCCCCATTGGCGTCGTAAAAAAAAAAAAAAACGCCACTGTACTGTGAATTTGACATAATTGTATCTACATGTAAATCATCATTATAACCTGTAGGGTATTTGTTCTATCGATAGAAAATATACACTTTTGTTTCAAGATCAAACTTTACTGTGATATTTCATGGCTTCTGTGTATACAACAAGTGCAGTTTTAATTCAAGCCACAAGTCAGTAAAATCGTTCTAAGTCACTCTGACCACAATGGGAATAACAATGGAATTATTGATCACTGTAAAAACAAATACACCTGAAATAAGATTTCTTTGAAAAGGGCATGTTTACATAGGTCGGTGGGAAGATACACTCGTTGTTTCCCTAGCTTATCCCTAGTGACATTGCATCCTTTCCTTCGTGCGCTGGCATCTTCATTTGGCATTCATACGATTCCACCAAAACAGCACTTTGATATTCATGATGGTTTCTGAGATGAAATGGTGGATATGTTTAATAGTTCGCATTACCGTGACCATTCTACATTTTAAGTGTTTCTGACTTGTGAGAATAGTTGAATTAGGCATCCCTGATAGTTCTCAAAGAGATCGAGAACAAATGTTTAGTAAGGAAATACCAGTGTTCATTTTCTGGTAGAAAAAGAAGAAATCTATTAACACAATAAAAGCTACTTTTGAAAAATAAACTCAAGGGCAATTTCAAAGGCGTGTTGTACTGCCCATAGACACCAGGTTTGGATTACGTAATACGCGATTGTAATGCTCGCACATTTCTAAAGGTGATAGACAGGGCTATTGAAATTGCCTTCAGTTGATTTTTCGAAAGTTGTTTTATCATGTTATGTACAATACCTAGTAAAAAAATAACCTTTAAACCATGTATGTCATCATTACTATAGAATTATAAGGGATTCTATACTCATTTAAACATGTTTGCATCATCTCTTTGGACAGATTTTGTAACATTTATTTTCAAAAGTTAGCTGGTACCTTTAAACATGTTGATATTTGGCTAGAGTCTGTTAAAAGCAAAGTCCACCCTGGAATAAAGTTGATTTTTAAATAAACTTTGCTCAAACTTTCACCAATCTGTTTCTCTCATATTTCTGCTTATATTTAGAAATATAAGCAGAAAAATGAGAGAAACAGATTAGTGAAAGTTTGAGCAAAATCGGATAAGAAATAAGAAAGTTATGAATTTTTGAAATTGTAATCAATCAAACACAAATTGGCAACTCTGTGACATATCTTGCGAGCTCCTCTCCCATTTGGTCAGTACAGAAAATTTCATAAATATTAATTTTCTAAATTTTTTGATGAAGGAATAGATTCGTTTCATGCAGGTTTTGTGTAAAACGTAATGAACAATGATTATATAATTTAATATTTTCACTACAGAAAATGGAAACTAATGATTTTGGAGGGTACAGGGCAAATGGGAAACGAGGTCGCAAGATACGTCACAGAGTTGCCAATTTGTGTTTGATTGATTACAACTTCAAATATTCATACCTTTCTTATTTCTTATCGTATTTTGCTCAAACCTTCACTGATCTGTTTCCTTAATTTTTCTGCTTCTTTTAAAATTAACTTGCAATCAGGGTGGACTTCATGTGTGCTATCCAGTGGGTTGAATAATATGTCATATTCTTTTCTCTCCTTTTTTAAAAACACTTTTTCTCTTGCATTATGTCCTGTTCTCCTGAAATGTTTAGGGAGGAGATTACAGTATAAAAGTAATCTATGTAGAGAGAGAGACCCAAAATTCAAACAGGAATGTGATGGTTTTAGGAAGCGTGCGGTTTGCCATAGTGTAGATGTCATCTTATTACTTTCTGGAAGAAGATCTAATAAGCCACTTCGGAGATGCAATCTGAGCATGAGCAGATAAAGGTCATCTGTACCAAGTTCTAAAACCCACTGACACTAATATTCGATATGTGCTCATGAACGTCATGTAATCATTATTCAATCATGCACTAATGGTGCATTCCATGATATCCAGGTGGATGTATTCTTTTTAAAGGGGGGAAACAAAAGCTATTCATGAGGCACCTCTATCACTCCCAGAGTTATTTTTCTGAAGTGCACATAAAGGGACCCTCCATGTCTAAAATATCTCTGGATATTTGGGGTCATTTGTACCATCCGCTAACCCCGAACTGGCTTATTCTCATTCTTTCCATTGTCATGTGCTTCCTGAGGTGTCTTAACAACAGAATGAAGTATTGAAAAGAAAGAGAAGGAGAAAAATATGTTGTGGACGGACAGATTGGGTGTGGAAGGGAAGAAGGAGAGAGATAGGAAGAGAAAGAGAAAAGGGAGAGAAAGAGTGGAAGCATAGGCATAGATGGGGTGTGGGGGGGGGGGGGCCCTGGGGCTACAGCCTACAGCCAAAATGGAATTTGGGCAACCTTCTCTGGCAACAAGTGGTCTATTTATAATCTTTTATATCATAATTATCAAGTATATATTTTGAAGAAGAAATATCACCCTCACTTTAATGAAGTGTAAAATGTTCGCTTACTTGCAAAATTAGAGACTGCAAAAAAATGTTGATATACAGGCAAGAGGTGTCAGTTCCCCCCCCCCCCCCCCCAGCTCCCCCCCCCCCCCTCCCCAGCCAAAATGTGCCACTATGCCTATGAGGGAGAGGGTATGGAACAGAGAAACAAATAATCATTTATGAACATTATTTGGTTGGTTGAAAAAAAGGAGAGAGAAGGTAACATGTAAAAGAGATATTGAGATGGGCTAAATGGGGATGAAATTTAATGATATATCAGCAATGCTTTCATAGAAAATTAAGGTCATGCATTAAAGACTTTACCCAAATGAACGATTAAACATTGACATGAAACAATGTATAATAATTCAAGGACAGACAACTGGAGCTGTATTTGTTCGTTATACTTTGACATGACTTTGCAAAATGTATAATTTCATGTCTGAAAATTTTTGCACACCTCCCCATTTAATCAGCCCTGTAAAACTCGGCATACAACTATACCCAAACACTATTTACGAAACAAAACTTCAAATTTCATCCCACAGAATATTAATTGCTTGTAGACAAGATGCAGTGAAAACAATCATGCCTGCTGGGGGTGAGAAATTTTTCATTAATTTCCCCTGATATTTTTGATCATATTTGTTGGAAGGTTTGTTGTGTGACAAGCAGAAAGCGTACGTTAGGTTGTCCGCGCGACCTTGATCACAAATTAGGTTGATGAATTTCCTCCCAGGGAACGTTCTGTCTCCCTTGGCAAGATAGTTTACCTGTATTTCTCTGCTGTCTCTTCTTTCATTGACATTATCTTCTACTTGTGGTGAAATACAGTGAATGAGAGCACTGAATGTATTTAGTTGGCTTTGCATGCTCATAATGCATAGGGAAATCTATTAGTATACATTTTTCATGTTAAGCGCTTCCTGTCTTATTATCTAGGCCATGGTTGTTGTTTTTCCTGGCTCAATGTTATAACATGTATTTCTTGTACTTGGCCTACTTAATCACTATATCTGGAATGATTTAATAAAAATATTGGCATGCTTTCCTGAATGCCTTTATAAAGGACATTGCATGTATTGCATGGATACATGGAGAGACTTTCATTTTCTCCTTTTGTTTCTCAGAGATCATGGAAAAATAGACTACCGGAAATAAATTATTCATCTTTGTACATTTCATCAAAAGTTTTTAATTGCTTGAGGTTCCATTTTAGTAAAATGCGTAAAAAGTGCATTTGTACGTAGGCCTACCAAATAATGTAATTATTATAAACCACAATATTCAATATGGGCTTAAACTCCTATCTTTGGCATATATTTTTTATTCAAAATTTGAAAAGAGCCTCTTGGGAATTGAAACCTGCTTTATTCAGACATGTCATTACGTACTTGTAGTAATTATGCACATTGATGCTGTTATGGAGTGTGCAGACTTGAGAGTTGTGAGACTTGACACATTCTAACCACGGCGCAACAGAGACATTGTAATTACCTTCATCGTTCCAAGAAATGTAAACAAAAATGAAATGACCACCTCCGAGACAGCTAGGATGCCCGAGACGGGATGCCCGTGCTACAGAGCTCAATTTCATCCTCTATTTTACTCCTTCCCATGGGAGAGGCAAGGATTGGGGGCTCCTGGCCTGCCAGCAGTATCTGCCTCCGACAGCTCGGCTGCAGAAGAGTTGCCACTCTTCTTCGTGTAACGTTACCGAAGGATATCCCCCTAAAGAGTTGATGGTAATTGGGCAGGAGGACAGATTGGGGCCCACCAATTTATGAGGAGATCACAGAAGGTGTGATAGCCACGTCAAAACAACCGATAATTACCACGCATCATCACCAATGCCCTGTAGATGGGGAGCTGGAGATGCGGAACTAGCGACCCTTGGGATGTTGATACCGGTGGGAATATGGAGTAATCCTCAACTTTGCACCTCCTACTACCATCTCAGTTTATAGAGAAGGTGGAGGAGATGGAGTGAGATGCGATCCCATTATCACAAGCAGAGTTCCCATGGACATGTTTTCCTCACTATGATCATATAGGGGATAGGACCCTTAGTCACTGTCACAATGTGGGCATAGCTTTAAAGGTATATTCTTCAACATTGGGATATACATTCATTTGTTAAAAGAAGCTTGATTTTTGAATTATGTCTTATAATGTAAGATAAATGATCAACATTCCTTTTAGAAAAAAGAAGAAATAATCAGTGTTTTTTAGTGTTCAAATAATCTTATTCATAAATTGTTACAAATATCACATATCCCATAGATTAAATATAGAGAGAAGTAATTTCAAAGGGATTCTATTGATTGTCAACATTATCGTCATTCCCATGACACAACCAACCCTTTTACCATTTCTTTTCTAGCATCTACTACCTATATCAAAGGGGGATATTGTAAGTTTCTGATATCTAGAGTATCAAAGTTTCCATGGAGAGCTAGCTCTGATTTTTTTGTCATACTTACTCTTTTAATAGCTGCATTGGGGTTACATTTGATGTGCAAGTACAAATATAGGATCCCTCATTTTATTTGTGATAATTAATATTCTTTGATATGCAAGGAAACCAAATTACCTGTGCGAAATTGCATTCTGCTTCATGCTAATGTAGTTGTCTAGAAATTATTACTTCACGTAAAGAGTTTGTGAGAGAGAGGAGATAGAGGAGAGAGAGAGGAGAGAGAGAGAGAGAGAGATGGGAGGGGAGAGAGAGAGATGGGAGGGGAGAGAGAGAGGGGGAGAGGGGGAGAGGGGGAGACAGTTAGGGAGGAGAAAGAATAGATAGATCCACCAAGAGAGTCAATAAGACAGAAGACATCTTGAGAGAGAGAAATAGATATTGAAAAAGGAAGAGAGTGAGAAAGAGAGATAGGAGGAAAACGAGATGAGGAAGGAAGAAAGAGATAAGATGAAAGTGATAGAGTGAGACAAGATAGATTATGCCTACAGGGGAAAACAGACAAGAGAACTTGGGAAATAGAAATTACAGTGTGATCAAAAGAGAGAGACAGAGGAATAAAGGGAAGGAAGACTCTTTGTTGATCATACGTCAAGCTGCATTGTGCAATGTCCACGTAACTTTGTCCGAACAACTCCTTGTTCTGAAACCAATCCACTCGATTTCATCTCAATTGCATCGTTCCACATCATGATCTGTAGATCTGTATTCCCCAGCCAAACACAGGCACAGTCCAATCTCCTTGATGAATTTGTTTAGTTCACTTCTTTACACATTATCACACTTCCACTCCAGTGAGCAGGAGCAATCCAACTCATTTGTCAAAATACATGTACTTTCCTGACAGTTATATGCACTTGTATGCAGAGTTCTAGAGCCTTGTAGAATATCTTATCCAAATTGTGTAGGGCAATTCATGAAATCTGTTCATTGTTTTCAAAATCTCAATCTGGACTCCCCACGAGAAATGTTAGTGTGAAGGCCTGAAGAATCGTCATCACCATCTCTATAAATGTCCTTCTCCTCTCTCCTCCTCCTCCTCCTCCTTCTTCCTCCTCCTCCTATTCCTCCTCTTCTTCCTCCTCCTATTCCTCCCCTTCTTCCTCCCCTTCTTCCTCCTCTTCCCCTCTCCTCCTCCTCTTCCTCTTCTTCCCCCTCCCCTCTCCTCCTCCTCCTCTCCTCCTGCCCTCCTTCTCCTCCTCCTCCTCTTCCTCCTCTTCCTCCTCTTTTTCCCTCTTCTTCCTCCTCCCTCCTCCTCCTCCTTCATTGTGCTTTCCCTGAGCACATGTACTGCACATATGATGGATGGATGAAAACACATTTGTCTTTAGCATCCTCTTCTTCATCATCATCTGGATCAATATTTCCCTTCTCTTCATCCTTATCATCATCCTCGTCATCATTATCATTAGCATCACATAAATCTTTTCTTTCATTACCCTTTCATAATTAAACACCATCATTCTAAAACAAAGGACCATCCCAGTACTTCGCATAATGATGGATGGATCAAAATGCATCTGTATTTAGCGTCCTCCTTCTCCATCATTTATGTATACCAAACGGATAAGTTTTCTTTTGTTTCTTTCTGGGTCGCTTCCTATTCTAATCACATGGGAGTTCATGGTCATATAAATTCAAAGCTCATCCATAAATGATCTCTTTGATTGCTTCCTCGTGTCACAGGACAAGTTGTCTCCTCCGCATTTCCAAGAACTCCCTGAATACTTTGTCTATGTGATAAAAACGCTGCCTTCAGTTGCATCCGCAGTAGGTTTTTGGAAAAGAAAGGTTTCACAAGTAATGTACCACATGGAATTCCTTCAGTCGTTTGTTTTTATCTGGTAAGTTGAAGAATTGATCTTCAATCAACTTATTACTTTTATATATTTCTTCCAACATCATTTTTTTACAAAAATATGATTTAACAAATGAAGGCATATTTATAGAATTAACACATTTCACAACTATAATGTTTAAATCCAAAATACAGCCTGGCTTCCAGAGTTGTGAGAACAGTGATATCAAATTGATCGCGTTAACATCAGAAACTGAGAGATATAAGTTTGGTAAATAGTAAATACCCCTCAAAACATAAAGAAAGTTCTGACTTTAAATGAGATCAGATTGTTACATGTATGTAAAAGCCCAGTCATGCATATTGTGCGGGTACTCACATGGTGGAAAGGTAAGTTTTACCTCATACTCTGTCTATTATTCATCCTGTAGAACAGGATATATGAGCTTCAAAAGGGAGCAGAAGAGAATTTTAGAAATATATTTCAGATGTGAGGGTTCTGAGGACAGAACAATGGATTTTGAACTTGGGGGTGTTTCATCAAGTGTCTGGTCAGTGATTTTTAAGGACAAATTTGCTCTCAGCCAATCAGATGCAAGGATTTTACTAGCTTATAACAGTAATAGCAACTTGTCATTGATAACAAGATTTATGAAACTGGCCCCTGGTGTCCTGGGTTCAAAACCAAGTTGGAGGTGCATTTCTTCTACATTTCATGACTACCAAGTCCCTCGAGGCATCGTTTCATCAAACGCCGACATCCCATTGAAACGCCTGTTAATTTTAATACACGCGTTTCAATGTCGGAGAAGATGACCGTTTGATGAAACGCTGCCCAGATAGCCATCTGGTTGCAATCTACAGGAGTACACATATACTTGTTTTTTTTAAGTCAGGTAAAAAATAAACTCCAACATGACAACAAAAAGAGAAATATTCACCAAAATAATAGAGCTACTCAATGCTAGTTTATTTGAGTGACACCATAATTTACAAGATGCATATTTTTTTGCAAGTACATAATATGCTTCAATTGCTTTTGATAAAAAAATGTTTTCATAAATTGACAACAAAAATACATGAAAATTGGCAGTGTGTTTTGAATACAAACACAAACGTTCTCATATGAAAGTTTAAAGGGGAAATCTGGTCCAAGAATAACTTGGTTAATAGAAGCAGAAAAAATCAGACAAGAGTCTAGTGATTTTCTTTGTTTTACCTAGCTGTCATGTCACTAAAAAAAAAATCATAGCTTTATTAGTTGTACAATTTTCCTCAAACTTGTATTGATTTGTTTGTCTGATTTTTCTGCTTTTATTTAAAGTAAGTGATTCTTGGACAAGATTTCCCCTTTAAGATGACCATGTAAATCACTTTAAAATGTCACATCTTACTTTACAAACAAAATAATAGGAAAAATTTTTGTACTGTTTCTTTTAGCCTAACTACAATCACGATACAAGTTTTATCAGCTAACAATATGCTGCATAGTACTATAACTAAATGCATTCTGAATGCAAAACTAACTTTAGCTATTACACGTACCTGAATGTGTAATTGAGAAAATTATGAAGATAATAGTACTTGAAATAGAATATTACCAGTCCAATACATGACAATATGATAGAGAAAAAACATTAGATTTATCAATTCAGAATAATGTATTTCATACCTCCACGATTCTTTTAGTGTGAACAAAAAGAATATTATTAACTAGCATATCCGTAAATTGTAGCTAGAAGTTAATATTAGTCTATTCCTGATTCCTGTTTTTCGTCATTTCTAAACAAACTCTTGCCGTAAAGTAATAATTTTTTTCTGTTTGATATAACAGCACATTTACATCAAGGCAAAGAAAAGCTACAGAAAACGACATTTGAGGAATAATTTGACAAAATATAAGTGAGAATTCAACAAAAAATGGCTTTGAATTAACTTCAGAACTAGGAATGTTCATATTTGGTCTATCCAACTCCGGTCTTCTCTTAAAATTGCTCCTCGCCTGGCATGAAAATGACCGAGATTAAATCATTTAGAAATCATTTCCTCAGTTTCTTTGAAAAGTACCCTTACCCATGGATGATCTTTACAACTCTGCCATTCATGGGAAGGAGGGGGGGGGGGGGGGGGGTTCAGTGACGTGAGGCATCGCGCTAGCTTCATTCATTCATTGAATTTGTAAAGCCAGTTTGTACTTAATAAAAATGTATCCGTTTCACAAATTGGCTTCATGCATTCTCTCCATTAAGCTTTAACTCGGATTTGATTTCCAAGATTCCGTCGACATCATCGGTGCATCATGCGTCTTCCCCTTCACAAATAATTTTGTTTTGTACCGATAAAGGTTACATCTGCAGTACTCCAGCATCGGTGATTAGTGCATACCAGGCATTAGAGCACCATGCTAGACGGATATCAATCATATTTTGTTGTCCCCGAGGCATTTCTAATTAGTGCTAAATGAACATGATGAAGAGCTCAGCATATGAAAAGGAAGATGGGGTTTTATTAGGCTCAATTATGTGTACTCGCAAAATTTAGGCAGTTCAAATTTTATCAGTTCAATTTCATTAGAGTATTTGCTCTCTTCAATCTAATAATCTCTTCCGTATTAGAGCATACAAATGCGAAGCCTTCTCTGAAGAGCCAGAAAGACATTAGCTCATATCATTTGAAGAGAGTTAACGTTCTTCTGGCATTCTACAGCTGATGTGCTATCCTTTTTAATGGTATGTTTGTTTTATTAATTTACATTTTGTAATGTGCAGTATGGTTCCGTGACATTTGCTCCTGTCAGTCCTGTGACAATTGCTCCGGTCTAACTTTGCCATGTTAATCCTACACCTAAACCTAACCCTAACCCTAATCTTCACATTGTATATAACAAAAAAACGAATCATGACCTTGACCTTTCGAGTTCAAATCACAAGGATGAAATTCACAATACTCCCATGCGCTTCCAGGCTTCACAGCCTATAGCCTCAGCACCACATTCAAGACGATTTCGTATATTCTAATACGTTATGAAAATTGGACAACTTGGCTCATACGGTGTGTGGCGGGCCATGTATAGTTCATGCATTTTAACCCATCAAGTCTGGTCATTGTAGCCTTCCGTTGCAATCTGCATTCATCAATAATTGACAAATCAAGACATGCGAAATAAAATTATAAAATGCTTTTAAAACATTGTTTTTTCATTTTCTCTCTGATTAATGTATTTACCTCGGGACATTGTGAGAATGTTTTTAATCAGTTATTTTTAATTACTTTGCATTCCAAGCTTTTGTCATTCCGGTATAATTTTTGTGCAGACTTGCCCACTGTAACCACATTCCAATAAAAGAATACTATTAAAATCGTACTGAGAAATTGAGGGTTCACCCAGAGTTTGCATTCTTCACCCACGTTCTGTATGGCCTACAGGTATGGTGTGTCACGTTCTTTGAACACTGCTCATGATTTACACTAAATGCATACCTGTTTGCTTGTCTCTCAGGCCTGCAGGCAAAAGTTGTACTTCATATCTTGGAAGTATTTTGGAGTTTAAGAAATGACTCATCCTTGATAGACACTATCACACTTCGTAAGAAAAATTTTCAATCAGCTGAATCAACGTGAGAAGCATGATTGTATAGTTGTACTGAAAAATGATTGTGGGATTACAATTATTCCTTCTGAAAGATTTTAGGATGCTCTTGAATTACAATTACCCATGGAAAGATTAGAATACAATTCCTCCATGAAGAAACCCTCACTTTCCAAATTAATCCAGTAACTAATCTTGTAAATCCATAAAATCATTATTTCTGTTCAGTGAAAAAGCTAGGGATCTATTTACGGTAAACAGATAATTTAAACACTGTCACTGAAGACTCCAGAACACGGGCAATGAACACACATCCACTTTGTATTCATTCAGACAGATTTCAGTGTTCATTCACAAAGACTTAAATCCATTGTGCCTATAAAAAGCTTTGGGACCATATTACAAAGAGACCGAGAGCTATGAGGGAACAGTTCCTGTCAATCATGAATTATACCTGTATAAACTGTATAATCTGGGCATGGGTAAATTTGTTGTACATCTATCTATTGGGCTACACTACATGTACGGGCGCTAATGCAATTTTTCCTCAAATTTGAGTACATTCATTGTCTGTGTTCTTCTGCCACACACACAAAGATATTGCCCTTTTTCAAGTAAATCCAAACTACACTTGCTAGTAATGTCAGGAGCACATCTATAAATAATACAAATAATAAATTATCAAAATATAGGCAAGTGATGCTGATGTATGGGCAAGCGCTTGAAAGAGCTAATTGCCCCTAATATGAAGGCAAGTATAAACTTTAAATTTCCTAGCATTATTTTGTCCTACAATCTGAAATTCATGTGTCATCAACAACAACAAAAAATCATTAAATGAAGTCTGGACATACAGATACTCATGATAATCCTTAAAAAAGGAACATCATCTGATGTAAATCATAATACTGTTGACTAGAGTACCATGCAGACAGATGCATAATTAGAGTGGGTCCAACATGTGTCATAATCTGAGTTACAAAGTACTGTAGCATGAACCACTGCTAAGTATAGTACCGGTACATGATTGTACATGTACATGTACATTGTTCATCGTGTTGCATCATGAAAGATATAAATAAGAATAGAAGAAAAAAAGAAATTCACAAGGTGACAGAAGGTATTTCAAAATAGTACATGACATAAAAAAAAATGGCAATCGTATCACAACATCCATACGTCAATGAATATCATGCAAATGTATCATCATTTCATTCAAATTATTTTGTTAAAAGAGTAACAAAGCACATAAAATGTATTGTAACCAGCATGTACATTTTCTACATTATTGCTGTAAAAGGTGAAATAAAACTTTTCAAAATTTATACAATGTAGCTTCTAGCTTTCCTATATTCTTTTTTTTTGGATACATTATTACATTTTATTTGAAAAATTTACCAATACATAAAAATACCAGATTTGCCAATTTGGATAAGGAAAGCTGACCAATAAACCAGTTCGTAATTACATGGTACATACATATATGACCCTGAAATGACCCAAATTGGTACAGGCTCGGGCATTTGTTTTGCTCAACATATAAAATTATACTGGTGTGCGCATCATGATGCGCACACTAAGACATCTCGAACGTAATAAAGGTCAATTGTACTCGGTACAAATTACATTTATCTGCACATGCGCAAATTGTAATTACGAACTGGCTTATTTAGCCCATAAAAATGACCTGTAATGAATGAATTAATAAGAGGCCTGCTCTAGCTGTTATTATTTTCAGAGATCTTTTTACGGGCACATGTAATGCACAGTTTTGGTAGGATTTGGAGGGGTAGCATACATCTTATAGAAAGTTAGATCAAGAAAACTATCTCCTGATTCCTGAATTCAGGCAAGAGGTTTATTGGAAACCATGGTCTAAACCATGGTTTAAACCTCCAAAGTTGCAACATGAATCTTTTGCAAATTGTAAACGATGGCCATTTTCAAAGCAAGAAACTTTCTCGATTTTCAAAAATTTAGTGTTAGGTCAATTGTGATGCAATGATTTGCGGCATGAAACTTTCGCAAATCTGAATCACTTGCAAGTTGCAAAATTGACAAACATTGCATGCCCCCGAATGGTTCAGGTTTTAGAGTACAGTATACCAAATACTTTACTTGTACAGTGTTGATGTATGTATGTTTTAAGAAAAATGGATTTCCACAAGTCTGTTCCCTCCACTAACACTGTGCATTACCTATAGAAGCATATATTGCAAATGAATTTGGTATGTGGCAGAACAGTCCTCAAAAAAATAACTTCATGCAAAATTAAAAAAAAAAAACAATCCACCACTAATATAGTGATTATTCTCCAATAGTCCTATATCATCCTTCAACAACAAAAGTTTTAAAAAGTTTGTTTATTTCTACGCAGCATGAAGAAAGTGACGAGTTGTTACGGATAAATGGCACATACACATGTAGAACTATATCACATATGCGCTTTAGTAACTATAATTGCATCAGTTAGAATAACATATACGCAGGGAAATGGAAACATACCTGTACTGTTTAAACCCTGTAAAGAGTACTACAAATCTAGTGCACAAGAAGTACAAAAAGAATTCAGACGTTTGCTCCAAATTCAACGTTGACATTTGAAGAAGAAATACTGTTTACTGTAATACATCTACTTGACGATCAAAAATGCAAAGTGAGCAATAAAACAAGTCTTCAACACCTGGACATTTCAAATCCCTGTACTGCACAAATCCTGTTATTCAGAGACTTCCTGGTCATGAAGTTCATTGTTCTTTCTGAAGGCCACCAGGACTCTAGAATCGCAAGGACCTAAGGGGAGGCACAATACTGGCATACTCTATACTATTTTGCCTCGTTGTCCCTGGTTTAGAACCATTTGTATCACCTCCTACTGCCCCCTTCATTGCCTCCTCCTCCTCTTCATCTTCCACACCCTCTGCATCTTGCTCTTCCTCTCCCTCCTTGAAAGAAAGATCGGCATAAACCAAACCCTCTACGTTTCGCCTCTTGGGGTCTTCGGAGTGGTTGATGACTCCACCGTTAGAGCGAATGACAATGTCTTCAGGTTCCCAGGAGATTGTCCGGTGGCCACCTGGCTTAGGGGGAATTTCATCTGCCCCAGTTTGAATGGTACCACCTTCAGTAGTTGTAACTACTGTACCATTCAAGTTCCCATTCCCGTTGCTCTTGTGGTAGATATAAGTGTTTCCTGGACCTATTTGCATGCCAGCTTCAGAAGAGCGCCCCAGGGATGCGTACAATCTCTCATTCCTCCGTGAACATCTCACCATGATGAAGTACAGGGTGAGACCAAAGATGAGAGTTCCAACCACTGCTCCTATCACGATGCCTATAATCAACATGGTTGGGTTTCCTCTGCCTGGTGGTGGAGCCTGGTGGACAATCTGTAATTCAGTTGTCCCCATGATATACTGTTCTGACTTATCTACCACCATGCTGTAATCCTCAGACTTATTAAACACTGTGCATGTAAGGTACGAGCCATTGCTGACTTTGCTCAGGCGAAGCTCCAGACTTGAAATGTCATTCACACCACTCACTTCCTGGATGTTTGTCTTGGCCTCGTCTTGGAGGTGCCATAAGTAGCGGTATCTCCCAGGCACGTCCACGCTGCAGTTGAACTGTGCATTCTTGTGGTCCAAAGTTTTGAGATCAATGTGAAGAGATTTCAATTTTGAGATGGCGCATGGACTGTATTCTAAATCTGTACTTTCACCAGAAGCTACATTCATGTGGCATTGATACAAGCTGAAGTTGAACCCTGGGTGGATGTCGGTATCAAGGCAGTTCTGACCGGTTTCATAACCGGTTTTAGCTTGCTGGCTGAACCTCCAGCTGGCATTCTCTCCTCTGGCAATCCAGGCCAGTGACATCCTCACACTTGAAATCTCTGTGCAGCATGAGAGCACCACTGTGATCTTACCATTCTTCTCCTTTGGGCCAACGCTACAGAGAGGGTACTTGGTTGGTGGAGTGTACATCACTGTGAGAACTGCACTTCTGGATTCCATGACCAGCCTCGCCCCACCATCAGAGTGCACGGAACCGTTGTACAGTCTGCAGGAGAAGACAGCACCATGGTCTTCCTTTGCTACAGGTCTGATGAAGATATTAGCCCTAGGAAACATGCCCATCCCTCTGAATTTATCACTTACGTCTTCACTGATAGGGAGGTTGTCTTCCAGGATTGGATTGTTATTGTAAGTCCACACCAAGTGGTAGTTCTCCTGCTCCTGCATCGTCAGAGAGACCACACACCCCAGTATGATAAACCCACCTACGGAAGTTTGTTTGTCCAATGGTTCATCCAGAAAGGTGATGTTGTTTGGGTTGCTTTGAGCCTCACCAAGTTTTGGGTACTGCAACAGTAGTACCACATGGATGGCAAGAAGCCATGGACCCATACACTCAAAGCGGAGAGTTTCCATCTTAGTTCAATCTATGTTGGCATCCAGTCTAGACTTGGAACCTATGGTAGAAGCATAAGGGAGGGAGAGAGAGAGAGAGAGGGAAGGAGAGAGAAAAAGAGAGAAATTTCAATCACTGTTATTAGTCACTTTAAAAACACCTTTAGGTATGATGAGGCCATCATGGATCAGTTGCAGGGGAGGGGGGCAACATTTTAAACTTTAATAATTAAATATAAAATTATTATTATGCATGGTTTTCAATATTTCTCTATTATAAATACATTCTTTATTCTGTCAGGGTTTTGAAAGGCACATCAAATTTCATCACCAACCCCCCTCCCCCCAAATCTCCATCTATATTTTCACTGAGCACTATGAACAACATTATACTCTGTAAACTGAAGTTCAAGTACATGTACACTCAGAATGCATGGTTAGTGAAAATTATTTTGGGTTGAATTTCTAAATTTGATTTCCCCCAATATCTATCCTACATGTACTGCGAGTAGATTTACATACACAATATGCCTATTAATTACAATCAAATCTGCTATAGCAGTAAAGTGTCTCCTTTCCAGGACATTTTTGCATTATCTTTTGATCCAGAAAGCTAAAAACCACACATCATACATGAGCAGAAAGAGCAAAAAAAAAAAAATAACAGAAGATTTTGTGTTTATTTCCACTGCAGTACATTGTGCTGTTCACAAATTATACAATTTCACTGTAACTAATCATTTGTAGTCTCTAAGCTGGCAACACACTGAAAAATATATAATCACTATTTTTATTTACAAATTGGCATTTTTCTGTTGCACATTTTGCAATTTTCATAAACATTTTTACTTTTTCCAACCTATGGAGGAGTGGAAAATAAGAATAATTGTTGCCAATTTGAGGACAGACTCATTAAATTTGACCATGAGAAACCGAGAAAACTTTGAAAGTCTGCTATTGGTTTGTAGCATTCACCTACATGTGCATGTACATGTATTGTATAAAGACCACAATTTCCCCCTTGAGCTTATTATACATGTAGGATTGACTGTTCAAACTAAAATTACTTCTAACCAAAGAGCCATTGGGTGTGAACGAAAAAAGCAAACACCATGAAATTAATCCACAAAAGACTTCCTGCTGCACCACTAAAATAGTGATCAACACTCTATGAAATAGTAGTAACCACAAAAATCAATAAACTCAGGTGCAAAAGCAAACTATCCATCCCCCTGTTCAGACTACCTAAAGTCATCGTTTGGCTATATGGCGAATGGCATATGTAATTAAATTTTAGAGTCTCAACATTGTATATAGCGAAACGTAAAGTATAACGAAACGTTGTATAGCGAAACGTAAAGTATAACGAAACGTTGTATAGCTAAACGCATGTTTGAGTATTGTTGCATGTACACGTACGTACAAAAACCTGATAAAGAATCGACATCCTCTTGTAGTCTGAACATGTATAAAGACCAGGGAGATGCTGAGACTTCACCTCCATAGTACAGTGGTACCTTGTTTATAACATACTCCTTGCGAATATTAAGGAAATGACCTCTTTATATTGAAACCTTGTTATATCAGGGCTAAAAAACAAGGAAATATCTGTACAAAAAAGTCAGCAAAATTACCTGTTATAACGAGTTTGTTTTAACAGTGTCCTTTATAACGAGGTTCCACTTTATAATACACATCAAGCATCTTGATGAAAATACAAGCAGAAAATTCCTGCACCAGCAGATGTGTCTACACACTACTGGCTAAAATGTACTATGTACATGTACACATGTAATATGTAGAATTAGACAAATAAAACCACAGAAGACTACATATACAGATAAGAGCAGGTTAGAAGTATTTCATTGACTTCGGCTTTGCATCAAATATCAGCCTGTACTGACCTTATACATGTACATGTACATACACGCAGAGTAAATATTAAAGGTACATGTACATGTGTACTTTCTTTTTAGTTGGCTCTCATACATGCATGCACTTGATAAGTTTCCACAGATACATCAATACAATGTAGAAGTTTCTCAAATTAGCAAAAAAGAAAGGTTCTTCATGTAACGAAAAAATCCTCTGGAAGATCTTGGAATATCAGGGATGCTGTTCAAACTTCAAAGGAAATTTTCTGTTTACTCTTCCTTGCTATTTTGCAGGCCGACATCTACTGTACATGTATACAGTGAAACCTCATTATATAACAAACTCTAATTACATGTACAGGGTAATTTTGCCCGTCCCACTTTGTATTTTATTGGGTTTTATTTTAGCCCTGATATGGTTTTGATATAAAGAGGTAATTTCCTTGGTCCCATGGAGTCTGTTAACAAGGTTTCACTGTATATGAAAGTGAGGACCTAGCTCTGAGTCTCACCCCCTCCCCCCCCCCCCCCCCCCCTCCGCCTTCCCTTCCCCACCACTTCCCCACCCAACCAAATTGAGGAATAATAAACATTGAAGATTTCCCCATCTCAAGATTTTAAGGCTTTGTGATTAATCACAAAATAAATGGAAAGCTTCTCTCCTCTGGCAATTTATTATCTACTCCAGCGGCACCCAAATTTTTAAGGCAAATGTAGGCCTAAAGCTTCAGACATTCGATGCTTTTGGTATATTGTAGAATAGACCCGTCTCGCAGTGGCTCACTAACTAAAGTTCTACAAAGAAAGTTAGGCTTAAACGTCACTGTGCATGTATGCATAATTAAGGCAAAGCATAGGGCCAATGTGCAATGCACAAACTTACAATGTAAGAGGACACTGAATAACTGCAAGATCACTACAAGTTAAATGCTAAAAGAGTGTCCACCCTTTTACTGCATTTAAATATCATTTACAAAATTAGGCCAAAATTCACATCATCGGACCAAAATCACACAAATAAAAATTTCCATTTATTTACTACAGCATGTACATGCTTGTAGCTTGTTGACCAATGATTTTGATGAACAAAATTAACATCCATGGATATATATTAACATGTACATAAACTAGACTTTTATTATGCAAATTTTCTGTCACATCTCTCTCTGCAATCAAACTTAAGAATATAAAAATCAATATCAATCAATCAATCAATCAAGTTAAACAAATGTAGGTTTGGATGGATAAAACCATGACATTTTAACATTTATATAAAAGCAAAGTGCATATCTTTTGGTCCCCTTATCATACACTACGCTACATGTATGTACCTTACAAATTGTACATGTACTTACAATACTTTCAAATGATATAGCAGAAGGCCACGGGATACTACCATCCAGTCTAATAAGGAATCCTTTCAAAAAGAGTGCGACTGTATCCACCAACCCACACAAGTAAAATGACTCAATGTAGCCCAATGATGTACAGTAGCTTACATTAGTGGTCTTTTAGAAATATAATGGGGTTATCGAGGTCATCACCCAACCCCCAAAGAGATTCCATTAAACGGGTAGATGATGAGTCACATGATGTGTAGTTTCTCTTTTGCAAGTATTTTTCAGTGTGGTCAATTTTGGTAATAAATGGGCTTTTGTGTACAATTCTCCATCATCACAGACTGTAAGGATTCTAAAGATAAACCCAAGGCTGTCTTTGTGGAAGCTGATTGTCTGAGCATGATGTTTGAAGCAGATTAACCTCTTTGATCTGATCTCTCTGATACACAAGAGGCCTGTCCTCATCAGCCCGTCCTCATCAGCCCGAGTTTCCAAAATAGCCCGCTAATGCTGATCCAGGGAAAGCTAGTTTGTAATGAAGACGCAAATGGCGGGCTATTTCGTGGTTTCATCTCAAGCTTACAAACCCAAGACAACTCGGGTTTTTTTGCGAATCAGCCGGCTAATTCAGGTTTGGACTCGGGTTAATTGATTCATGATACCAATCCTAGAAATTCTATTTCCTCATGTATTTCTTATGTATTTCTTCGTTTTTCCTTCTCTCTGTTTTGTCCTTATTTTTTTTTCTTCACTGTTTTCTATTTTTATGTATTTCTTTGTTTTTCCCTCTCTCTTTTTTCTTTTCCTTATGTATTTCTTCGATATGTATTCTTATGTATTTCTTTGTTCTTTTTTCTATCCTCTTCTCTTTATATTTCCTTTATTATATATTTCTGTTTTTCCTTTATTTTTTAATCTTTTTCTTATTATGTATTGCTTAGTTTTGTTTTTCCTTTTTATATATCTTTTCCTACATGTAATGTATTTCTTTGTTTCTTGTGGGTTTTTTTTACTCTTTTCTTTTAGTTTATCCTATATATATCTTTGATTTCTCATCTTCGAAGTGCCCATGCTCTGTAGCTCCAGTTTATTTCAAGAAGAGCAGGAGTCGCTCGACTCAGGCTGATGGAAACAGGGTTTTTCAAACTTGGACTTTTCTGGAGCAGCACTGATTGGGCTAGAATCTTGAGCTGGAGCAAACTCGGGCTGATGGAGACGCACCTACATGTACTTTGAATGGAGTCTGGAATGATGGGTCGTACTGACTGTAAAAACTATCAACTTTCAATTCTCTTTTGGCTTCTTTTGCAGTTCAATACCCTTTTGTGAAGTACACATGTACAATAAAAATTCCTAGAGAAGTTTCAATTCTGGGAGGACCAAAATCTACTTTATTTCAAAGTTGTTGTGTTTTGTTTTGTTTGGTTTTTTTTTGGGGGGGGGGGGTTGAGAGAGAGAGTATGCAGAGGAATTTTCCTTTGCTTCAGAACTGTTCAAAAACAAAATGAATTACGATACATTTTATATGCTCATACTTTTTATCACTGACTAGAATGCAAAATGAAATATGTTATATATTCCTTTCAAATGATCTAGTAATCAGAGGAAACAGGTTTCTTTGTACATAAACACACAACACAAAATCATCCTGTATCGATTTCTGTTGCTCATTGAACAGTTTTGTTTTTTTTTAAGAAGAAAATTTTTTTTTCTTGTCAATGTATCACAAAGGATTCTCTGTGCACAGTGAAAATCAATACAAAGACATGTACATAACGATACTTGCTCAGTACACACCAACTTATTGTTTTTCTTTTTCCTATCAAAAATGCAATTTCACTAGTATTGACAGAAAAAGTACCTTTATTGCATATGTACTCCAGAACATGCACACTCAAATCTAGACAAATACGCCTACAGGTTAGTACACAAATATAATCTGCATAGCACTTTTTGTCAAGACAATCAAATTTCTGAATAACTTTGTCCAAACTGAAACCAGCCTCAGACCATTGTAGCTTCATGCTCAGACCAAAAACACCTTGCCCTGCTCAGACTCTGAAAATTATTGCCATCATGTTTTAAGAAGCAAAGACTTCAACTCTTCAGTCAATAGGCTCAGCTTACCAGCTGACTTCCGGAGTCAACAATGTGCGGTGTGGTGCCAATGATTTAGACAAGCTCAACAGACATGGCCCTCTTCACATACATGTAGTACGGTGCAGTGCCAATGATCTAGACAAGCACAACAGACATGACCCTGTTCACATTGTGTGGTGAGGTGCCAATGATCTAGACAAGCACAACAGACATGGACCCTCTTCACATAGTTTAGTGAGGTGCCAATGATCTAGACAAGCACAACAGACATGACCCTGTTCACATAGTTTAGTGAGGTGCCAATGATCTAGACAAGCACAACAGACATGACCCTGTTCACATTGTGTGTTGTGGTACCAATGATCTAGACAAGCACAACCGACAGGGCCCTCTTCACATAGTGTAGTGAGGTGCCAATGATCTAGACAAGCACAACCGACAGGGCCCTCTTCACATAGTGTAGTGTGGTGCCAATGATCTAGACAAGCACAACCGACAGGGCCCTCTTCACATAGTGTAGTGAGGTGCCAATGATCTAGACAAGCACAACCGACAGGGCCCTCTTCACATAGTGTAGTGTGGTGCCAATGATCTAGACAAGCACAACAGATATGACCCCGTTCACATGGTGTGGTGAGGCGCCAATGATCTAGACAAGCACAACAGACATGGCCCTCTTCACATAGTGTAGTGAGGTGACAATGATCTAGAGAAGCACAACAGATATGACCCCGTTCACATGGTGTAGTGAGGTGACAATGATCTAGACAAGCACAACAGACAGGGCCCTCTTCACATACATTTAGTGTAGTAAGGTGACTTGTAGTCTCAGAACAAGAGCGTCGTTGTTTCGGGCCCAAGTGAACCCTTGTCATTGTTAGTTCACCGTTATTTCGTTTAAGTTAAAACTTACAGTGTCAAAACTACAAGTCCTATACATGTACATGTATGAACATAGCTACCTAATGACTTTGTATTCTTTGTAGAATTAGAGTTTTCATAACCTCTCATGTCTGAGTGAGGGTAATAATTCAATGCTCTATACATCAGACTAAGATTTTACTTGGTTCCATTCAAGAGATGATTGATGATCTCTCCTCTGGTTGGAAGCATACTTGTTGTCTGCCTACATTGTAAATGTATTTTTCAAGATCAATCCCAATAAAGAGGACTTTATAAACAGGCATTACAAAAAATGTGATTTACTGACATTCTAAACTTATGTTAGGCCTATATATATTGTGCACATGTTAACCCTTCAGGACAAATTCATCACATTTTGTTCTTCAACTGGAAACAATATTTTTCTTTTAGTGAGCATGGTTCTAATAATGTGTAATGAATACAATATACATGTACATGGTTAGGAATTTTGTTGAAATTTTTTTTTTAATCGCCAGTTTTGATAAAAATGATTTTGAACCTCTGCATGTGTTGCCAATTTAAGGGTTTTAAAGCTTATTCTCACTTTAAAATTTCCTGGCATCAAACACAGTATGGTCATGCAACAAAAATGGACCTACGTGTAAATGTAATGTGTGCAGAAATTTTTGCTCTTTCTACTCAAGTTTATTGAGCCAAACCACAAATTGTGGGTTAAAGTCATTCCATAAACTAGTAAAATTTTAAGAGGAGATTCAGATCTAATACTTAACTTTTCATAACTCCATGAAAGTTATGAAATCACTTATTTTACCTCCTGATGGAATCGATTTCTTTTCAAGGGGCTTTCAAATTTTCAATATCAAATTGCACCACTGACCAACATGTCATTGACATATTATAGGCCATTGTGACAGGCCAACATCAAGTTCACCTTGAAATTATATGTACTGTACAGACAAAAGCCTCCAGCTTGACTCTGTATACATTTATATTATTAATGAGCGTCTGCTCCACTGATACAGTGTATGAATTTAATAGTTAGTATGGATGTTGGATATATCACATAATTCTTGTTGCTGTTGTAACTGTAGTAATTTCATAGAAGGTGGTAGCCACACAATACAATCTGACAGAAATATTGAGTGAGAATACAAAATGCAGAAGTACAATATTGAGTTTAGAGGTAAAAAGAGAAGAAATGGTTGGAGAAAATGTGAGAAACAGAAAAATAAATGATTTTTCAGAGAAAAAGGGCAAGTGAAGTGTCATGGAGAAGAAATGAACAGATGATCATCGAGAAGAAGACAGCAAGCTGTGAAAGAGAGAGTGAAAGAGAGAGACAAAGAGAGAGACAGAGAGAGAGGGGGGGGGGGGGCTAGCAAATTCATCTAGTACTCTGGTCTGGGACATTACAAAAAGCAGTTGAAGAGAAAAAATTGCACAAGTTTATTTTCTCAGCTCAAGATGCCCTAAGCTTCTTAGAATATCATGGATGAAAAGAATTGGTTGTTTGTCCAACACCACGCAAGTTTGGACAATTGCGAAAAATTAGGATAGTGCCATAGGGGTATTGGTCTTTCAAATTAAAATCGAGGGGGTGGTGTTGAGCTAGGGTCATTAACCTGTTCTACTCCTTGGTTAGATATAACCTGAATGAGACACAGGATTGGACACTAACAGGTGCCCGGGACACCCTGGCCCCCAAAATTTGAAAATTTTAACATAAAGGGGAAACTAGCTATAAAGAGGGTGTTCAGACCATGAAAGTTACCTTATATCAGGGATACTGTTGTATCAGACCTCTTTATACAGAGTTTCCACTTTATTAGTGTAAAAAAGAAAGAACATACATGTAAAGACCTGGGGTGGTATTCTGAGATTTATTTTATCTTGATTTTAGTGAAAATATTTTAATTGTCATACAACATTTCATTGGTGTTTGCGCAGATGAATTCCGCGTACACAGCTACTTTTGCGCAGTCATTAACCAATGATGCGCCATAAGCGTACAGTTTGTTATGACAATTAAAATTATTTCACTAAAATCAAGATAAAATAAATCTCACAATACCACCCAGGTACCAGCAAAATTAACTTGTTATATCACAAATCTTGTTATATCAGTTTCCACTGTATATTATGGCTGACTCGTACAGAACCTATACATGTCAATCCACACCCCCAACGAAAAAAGTTAGTCTGAAGAAGCCCTGGGCCCTGTTTCATAAAACTTATTATCAATAACAACTGCCACATATCTATGACAAATTTTCTCTCAGCCAATCAGATGCAAGTATTTCAGTAGCTTATAACTGTTAATGTAACTTGTCATAGATCTATATCAAGTTTTATGAAACGGGACCCAGGAGATGTAACCACTGTACATGTAGGTAATGGCCATTCTTGCTATTAAAGGAACCTTAATAACAAATATTCAGTGCTTTGTTTCATTTGTTTCAATTATTTTAAATCAACATGGTCAAGATGTCTAGTACCATCTAACATTCAACTTGTCTAGAAAATTACCAAATAATCGGCAAATACATTTAGATTGTAAAGATTTCAGAATTAACCCTTTTGTGACAATTGACCAGAGCTCTAAAAAGATGCATGAGTAGAGAGAGCAAAAATTTCTGCACACACTCTGTCCATTTTTGTTGCATGACCGTATCGCGTTTGATATCAGGAATTTTAAAAACAAGAATAAGCTTTAAAATTCTTAAATTTGCAATTCAAATGTGTTTCCTTGCTCTACAATGATATTATTTACTATGTTTCTTTTGTTTCTTGATGTTTTCATTAAATGATGTGATCAATTTTTTACAAACTTTGTGAAAACAAACATCAGCTTTTTAGCTGCAAGTCTTGTTTTTTAATAGACCATTACAATTCAATTTTAAAAAAAGTTCAAAATCATAGATTTTTAACATAATTGGGCAATTTTTCAACTTTTCAACAAAATTTGTGACCATGAATATTTTTTTCAAAGACATTACACCATATTAGAACCATGTAGCACTAAAAGAAAACAAATATTGTTGTTGCTAATTTGAAGAACAAAAGGTGATCAATTCACCCTTAAATAATTCCTGTCCTGAAAGGGTTACATGTAAGTAAAAAAGTATATTCCACATGATTAACACACATTTTGCAAATAGACATACATGTAGATCAAGATGTAAGCAAACTTCCAAAACTAACAAACAGGGAAGCCTTTAATACTGTAATTAAAGTCCACCACAAATGCCCCTCAACCCTACATGTTCCTAATTCTGTATTAAGGCCATTTAATTCTCCTTTTTGATTACTTTTTCCAATTAGGTATAATGGCTCGAAGCCAGCAGGTGCGATTACATTAAGAATACAGTTGCTATAGAGTGCAATGCTATGAGGCATAACAAAGTTCATAGACCCACAGTGACAGCCCTGTTTAAAAGCCAATTGACGCATTTTACCTCAAATGCATCATGCTGAGTTTAGCTCTTTTAATGTACAGTGTACATGTAGTTGCTTTCCATTGAAAAAAGTGGTTTCTGCTAGCTGTTCTTTCAATATTTATGTGAGTGTATGCCTAAATTTATCAATGTTTAATGTGAAAGTGTGAAAACATCCACAGCACAGAGCAATGTACCACTTATAGATAGAAAGACAAATGTGTGTATATGATAATCATTTCAGGGGGAAAAAAATGAAACCATGTACATACTGCTAAAAATAAATTGTCGGAATGGAGAACAATAACATAGGACATGGTGCTTTTGAAAAATATTCAGTATAAATATTTAGGCTTCAACTATTACTTGTAGGTTTCTTTATTTTCCAACAATTTAGCAGTCTGATAATACTATCATTTAAAAAAAAAAAGGTTTCTAAATTTCCTTTAATCAATTCATGCATTTGTTACATGTACATTGTAAATCCCTATCTTGATAAATCGACAAGGCAATCTAGATAAGTGAGACAATCTAAACGAGTATCGAAATGCGAATCATACTTACAAATTACGAGAGCATGTATCTTGTTCCTCTCAGAATAGTCAGTTTGTCGCCCCTTTGCTTACTCTGCGACGTCAAACTGCCGCGAGGAATGCCAAGCGTCCTGCCTCGTTATCTCCCTGGCTTCCTGACTGCGGCGTCGTGCGAGCAAGCACGCATCAGCGCTTCATTGGATGGAGAGAGTAAGTGATGCTGGATGGATGAAACTGGTCTGCTGTTAGGAGCAGAGAGTGGAAATGAAGCTTGGTGGATAATAGTACTACCAGTAGCGCTCTCTGATTGGCTGCCTATTCAAGCCCCGTGCAGTGGACAGGAGTGTGAGGGTGGGATCTGTTGACAGACGTGTGCAGGGAGAGTGGGGCTTCACTTGACTTTCATAATTCAGTCCTCTTCTGTAGAGCGTGAAACTGTTGTCTCTGTAGAAAATGCAATTAGATCAATTGGAAACAATACTTTCAATTTCCTCTCGGTTTAATGAGATTAAACTTGAACCCTCCTGAGCTCTGTATATACAGTGAGGTGCTTGTGACATTATCCACCTACATGTAAGTACCTGCATACTTACTGTGCAGTATAGCATGAGGTATTTATTGACAATTCAATTCAATTCAATTTTATTTTCATTTCCAACAGAAAGGTACATATCAAAGTGCATTTTAACAAAACAATGAATGAAAGCACGTTGTCAGTTCTGTCATGTCGCTTATAATATTAAACTGTACATTAATTTACGAATAAATGTACTTTAAAAAAAGAAAGATAAAAATGAAAATACTCTGGTGACTCAAAGACTAGCTGTATCTACATTGCTTTCAAAATTACCAGCTTATTTTGGAGATAACAGGCCCTACACTGTACAGTTGAAAATTCTAGAAAAATATATTTATACTTTGTATTGTATGTCCAGATAATTTATCATCAACTTGGAGAAATTTATAGGCTTACAGGTCTTTACCAATTTCGATATATCAGAGAGCTGAATGAAAAGTCAAGTCTGCAACTTAAAATCAAATTGTCCTTTCCTGGTTATTGCTTGAATTCAAATGCTTCAAGAGATGGTGTTAACTCTTCAGTCAACCAATAACTTCTTTACCGCAATTTTTCCTCCAGGGCTTATGAAAACAACGTCGGTCGTCACATAACCAGCTGTGCTTTCATGAATGTTCGCACACAATAGTGCACTGTCACACAGATCCATTGGCTGCCCCCCCCCCCTTTTGAAACCCAAGTAGCAACTTTTCAATAGTACATGTACGCAACATAAAATATGTGCCCCTATCAAATTCTAACCTCTTTTTTTCTTTGCTTGACAGAAATTTTTCAGAATTGTGCCCACTGCCCCCTTTTTACAGCATACTGTTCTCAAATTCTATGCTAGTCACAAAGCACAATGTCTCAAACCCATTCAATTCTTCTGTAAATCACTTTGACTTCATGTAGAAAAATACATGTACGTGTTAGTGTAATTGTATTGCATTGGGGTGATTTTGTTTAGAAAAGGAACATCTAGTCACTCCCCCCCCCCCCCCAATGGCCTTGCTCTGTAGTCTGTACTACTAGTGAAAAGAAAAAAAAACCTCCTATTTTCAGCTCCTAGTGTGAGTTCCGAAACTACTTGTCCGTTCATTCAGTCTTAAACTACAAGATAAAGTTTAACTTAAAGAGTTTAAAAACTACAGGCGAAACTTAAAGGGATACTCAACCGCAGATTGTGGAGGTTTTTATGCCGCGAGAGGGCACGCATGATCGTTGCCTTTATCATGCCGCTGCCCCGCATTGTTCGCCGCACAACATGCACGCTCTGCTCGAGCTCAAGCTCTTGTGCGAGATTCTGTCGGCTTTGTGCAGTCCGAAAAGTAATCCTAGTAGTCCAACGGACGCGTTCGACGCACAAACTTTGTGTACGAGTGAATGGGGCTTATGCAATCCTGACTTTCACCACGGCGGCCGCCTGGTGGCGTATCCCTTTAAAGTTTAGCTCCTCTCATGTGAACCTGGCTAATGTCTGGCTGTGCATTGCCCCTAGCCAATTATCATTGCATTTGGGGAGATTTTGTTTAGAAAAGGAACAAACATCCAGTCACTACACCCCCACCCACACCCACCCACCCCCACTACCATGTCCTTGCTCTGAAGTCTGTAGTGAAAAGAAAACACTCCTATTGTGAGGCAGCATGAAAGCCAAGAAAACCTTAAATTATCTTCTTCTTTTTTCTCCTCGGTGCCCATTCACACTTCGCAAACATCAATCTCAGATCTTCCAGCAAGCTTTTGTTTGCAAAATTGTTTCAATGCCCTTGCTCTTCTGGTGTTTGCTCCACAGTCTGCAATAATTTAAAAATCATATTTAAAGGGAGCACTGAGCAGAATGTTGGCCTTCATATATTCACAGGAAGAGAACACATATCAATTGCATTTTGAGGGCCAAGCCACCTACTTTCTTGTATGACGCACATACATGTACGTACATGTACATGTAATTTCTCAAGCATTTTGGCACCTTTTCTATTGTTATTAAATCAAAATTTTGATGCAACTACATATATTCTTTTCAACCACACCTTTCTACTAGGTGTCAAAAATAACCAGTGGGCACATTTGATCGTTACTAAAAAATACTCAAAATAACTATACATGTACCTGTACATCATATCAGACTGAGGTTTTACATTGTAAAGTTGAAGGATGTAAACATTTTTGAGAGCAAGTATTATAACATTTCTTTGAATACTTTTCTTGAAATATTGCTGAAAATATTTTAGATTTTTCAATTTTTTGAAAATCAAGGCCACAAGATTTGTGTGTATCAGTTATTAATTCAGAACACAACAATTGCCATCGTGCATTGCAGCTGAAATTCCAGAACACCTTTTTAATGCAGGGTCGTGAATTAATGACACTAGACAGTAAAATTTGGGCGGAAATTACAGCTGCAAGGCTGCAACACACAATGGTCACTGTTGTGTTCTCAATTTATAATTACTGATCAATACACACAGATTTTGTGGCCTTGATTTTTAAAAAGTTAAAATCTGATAAAATATTCAGAGCAATATTTCAAGATACAGTGTAAGTATTCAGAGAAATGAAATAAAACTTGCTCCCAATGAAATTGTACATCCTTCAAACTTTCAATGTAAAGACCTCAGTATGATACAAGGTATAATTTTGAGTTATTAACAATCAAAAGTGTCTACTGTTTTTTTACCACCTTGTACTATCAATGTCTGAAGTAGTAGGATAATTTTCTTTTCTCCTGTTTAACCATGAAGCTACAAACCAAAGGTGTGTACATACTTCCCTTTAATTAGATTGAGAGGCTGATGGCTATAAATGGGGTACAGGAATGGGAGGATATTCAAATACACCATCAATAACACTCAACTAATTTCATTTCACATAAATTTCTCTATTACCAAGGGCAACAGTCACCTCCATGCTGATGAATTTAATGTACATGTAGGCCTTATAAAGCTTCAACATTGTCAAGGCCTACACTGTTATACATGTATGGTGTAAGTGATGGGAAATCTTTAAAAGTAGGCTATAATAAATTTCAATTTTGGATCAGACTTACATGTAGATTCAGGGAGACATATGTTCTCTCCTTATCACAATCTGAATAATGCATATATACACTAGATCTATTGGACAAAGCTACAATTGACATGTAGGAGTATACGTACATGTTCAACATGTTCTTCTGTATTATCAATGTTGTGCCAACTGCAAACTACTGAGCACTACATACATACATGAACATGGAGGCTCATAGGAGGCTAGCTACCTCATTTCTTTGGGAAAGATTTAGGGTTTCTACATTGTAAATGGGGTCAGGGTGTCAGCAGTAAAGTTTGTAGACAGGCAGTTAAGACCATGTGGTAAACAAACTAAAAAGCTGAATTCAATTTGCACTGTGTTTTCATTGCTTCAGTGTTGGCAATGACCGAAGGGCACGAGTACAAAGGGCTCCCTGTCTGAGTAGAGAATGGAACTGGGGATGGGCGAGGTGGAGAGGATACTGGAAAAGCAGAAATATTTGCATGCATGAAACTTTCGTGAATTTCGGGAGTGGTCGAGACTCACAAAAGTTTCATGCCGTGAAAAAATGAAATCACAATTGAAACAACATAAAATCATTGCAATTTAGGAAAGTTTCTTGCTGGAAAATGGGCTGCAATTCCAACAAAAATTTTATGTCGCAAAAGTTTCTTTCTGGTTTTACAGTACAATGTATGTGGGGAGGATGGGACGGAGGTATGGGGATAGAGGGTCTGGGGGACAGGGTAGAGATGGGGCCTTGGAGGGTAGGAAGGGAATACATGGAAGAGTGATATGGGGTAAAGGTGGAGGGGCTGAGGAAAAGACGAAAAAGTATAGAGGTAGCATTTGGTGGAGATGGAGGGGGGTAGAGGGGGAAGAAGGTAATGAATACAGGGGTTATATGGGGTGAATGGAGGATAGATAGAGGGGGTGGGGTCAGGAAAGAGGGGAGGTAGGGATCATAAATGGAGGGGAGGTAAAGTGTACACGTACATGTACATTGTATGGTGATAAATACAGAGGTACTGTGGGGATCAAAGGAAGGGAGATGTGGGGGGGGGGGGGGGGATCAGAGAGGATGAGGATAAATGGAGGCAGAGGAGAAGGAGGAGGATAAATTAAGGGGTGGTACATGTATGATGGTCAGGATGGAGGGGGAAATGGAATACAAGAGGCATCATATGGGGTGGATGGAGGATAAATGGAAAGGTGTCAGGATGAGGATGGAGGGGAGGTACAGAAGTATTATCTATGTAAATGGAGGGGTTGTGGGGGTAAATGGAAGGGAGGTACATGTACGTGTACATGTATGATAATAGCAGGAGGGGTGGGGTGCTGAGGGATGGGGTGGGGTGGAAGGAGGACACAATGAGGGAAAATGAGGTGTCATATCGATTAACGATTAAAGGGCAATCCATCCTCTGTATCAATTTGAGCAGCAGATAATAATACTACTACTACGATATATATGAGTCTACAATGCTCTGTCATACTCGTCACTCCCAATGCGTCTGGTAGACAGATGCTACGAATGTGCAATACACCTCATTCAAAATGCTTTTTGAACTAAGAAATTTTCAGGACGGTTTTAAACTTAATGTAGATATCGTGGATGAATCCTTCACATGAGATGGGATAGTTTTCCAAAGTGAAGGCGCAGCGTGAGCAAATAAAGATCCATAAAACTTGGTCTGAATATTAAATGCAAAGGATCTTTCTGAGCCAATCTTAGCTTGCAGAAGGGTACATGTATGTTTACATACATGTACTTTAAAGATTCATTGAGATGTTCTGGAGCCATAGAATGAAGACATTCAAACTTACAGGCTCCACAGATATTGCTTTGGTCCTCCCAATCCACCCTCCCCCCCCCCCCCCCCCCCCAATAATGCCATGTGGGTCATGTGACATGGTCATATTTCACTCCATTTCGAGTTCACATACCTGCCAAGAAGCCTGGGTGGAGGGATTGGGATAATGGATGGATTTCACATCCAAGAATGAGTGGGATCAAAGGAGGAGTACAAACTGAGAGTGAGTCGGATGGAATAAACAAATTAGAGGGGGAAATATGGCAACAAACCTCACTTTCATACCCACCTCAAACTAGCCCCTTAATTTGATGGCTCACCCCCCCCCCCCCCCCATTTTTTATGTCCCGACCCTTTCAAACACACAGATGTGCATCCATCAGCAAGGTAGAAATACATCATTACATGTACTTGTACTGTAGTCTGCATACATCTGCTTGTCTGAAAAATCTGATGTTTTGTTGGGGTCAGGGGGCAAAGTAGAATCTAGTCATTTGATGTGGAAAGTGGCAAGTGCACTTTGGATCGTTGAATCATCTGACATGTCTGAAACTAAATGAACATGATGAAGGGAGTTTGAACATCTACATGTACATGATGTACATGTAGGCTCCTTAAACATGTTAAACAGGTTGGCACATTTTGTCAAACATGCACGAAAGTCGAAACTAAAGTCATGAAACTGAAAGTAAGACTTCAGCATGTTCAGTATTTTGAGACTTTGACAACTTCATTCTGCACTAAAATGCCCTGGATCTTCATTCATACCATGAAGCTACAGCTTCATGTTCATACGACGACCCTTACGAACAATATGGCCTAAAACAGTCATTGACAGTATATCACCAGGCCTACCAAAACTCTCATCTCCTACCATGAACAGAAACACTCACACATGTACCATGTGTACGGAGTAACATCAGATCTACAGAACAGATATCGTGCATTATTCCCGATGCGATATGCATGCAATACAATAACAGTGTGGTAAGTGCAGGCAACCCAAACCAACCAATCCACACAGTAATTCAAAAACTTTGTCAAACTTACGTTCACCCTGTCGAATCTGATCTTATGTTGCCTACAGTTCTCGATCACTACTTTGCTTGCTGCGACATAAGGAATTCTTGCCTCCAAATGTTCGATTAGTCCTAAATCATGATAATGCTTTGTCATTCGCAGTGAAACTGTACTTGGGAGCGCAAACGAGGCCCTCGATCTCGATGAAGACAGGTAGTGAACTGTACCCCGGACTTTCGGCTACGGGATAGTTTTCGGATTGCTGAATGTGGAGTACAAAGCTGGCTGCTAGCTGAGTGTGCGAAGAGTGACGGTCACACACTTCGAATCCGTTGACTGTTTGTAGATAAAGAAGATAATGGCCTCTTTGTGTTACTGTTTGCTTTGGAAACTTCTGAGTGACTTCCAATTAACGTTAAAACAAAGTCCATTCAAATTGCTTTATATTTGGAATTGGAAGCGCACCTACTTTCAATCCTTTCCAATCAGACGGCGATGGTTAAATCACTTCGTGAGCAACCTCAAGATTATTAAACATAGGGCCAGGGGACCGGACCGGGATGAGGGGGCGGGCCGGGCGGGGATGCGGGTAGGGCCGGGTAGGGGTTATGATTGCACCCCCATATTTTTACCCAAACAGGCGTGAGCGGAAAAAAACAGAAATCAAGTTACAAAATAAATTTGGGTTTTCTCTCTCTCTCTCTCTCTCTCTCACATACACACACATTTTCCACTCTCTATCTCTTTGTTGAACATCGTGCACATGCATGGACCCCACACACGCACACACACCTTTTACACCTGCCCGATGGCTTTACTACCTTGTATTATTTTATGACACTGCCCAGTGACGGTAAGTGCCCCTGGCCCCTCGTAGTACCACTGATGGATATGGGCCGCATACTGGTGGTCACTTTTAAGTCTCTGTCTAGATATTTTTGTGGAATTATCCTTATCAGTTTACATTTCCTATTCATGCTCCTTCCCGAGTCATCCAGGGGCGTCGCTATAACATTTTGAAGGGGGGGGGGGGGGGGAGTGTAACACCTAAATTTGCTGACAATTTTTTAGGGTGTTACTTACCGACAAAAATGCTGCACCCTTACACCCCCCCCCCCCCCACAAATAATAATAAAAGAAAATCACAGATGTATAGAGATCTTGATCATACAGCCCCATTTTCGCAAGGAGGGGGGGGGGGGGGTGACGCCTTTTACCGGAATATAAACTTTTCAATTTCTAAATTTTTGCGAGCGAGCGAAGCAGGCGAGCAATTTTTTTTAACTTTTCGTAGTGAAAATAACAGAAGTTACATAATAATTATTTCGGAACCTCGCTGCCCAAATATGTGGATATTAATTTCCCCTCGCTGCCCGAATATGAAGTAATGGTTGCCCGAATATCGGAACTTTGAAAATTGCCGAAGGGGGACGCGTTTTGCCCGAATATCAACTTTTCAATTTCTAAATATTTGTAAGCAAGCGAGCAAAATATTTTAATTATTGTAGAGAAAATGTACAGAAGTTACATAATTATCGGGGAACTTCGCTGCCCAAATATGTGGATATTCTGCATGGCACATCACTTTGCTGCCCGAATATATATGGTTGCCCGAATATCTGAACTTTGCCGAAGGGGGACGCCTTTTGCCCGAATATCAACTTTTCAATTTCTAAATCTTTGCGTGCGAACGAAGCACGCGAGAAAATCTTTTAAACTTTTCGTCGAGGGGGGCTGGGGGGGGGGGGGGGCTGCACCCTATTGCCAAAGGGGGACGCCTTTTGCCCGAATATTAACTTTCCAGGGTTTTTATTGCGAGCGAGCAAGGAAAAAAATCTGGCCAGTTTTTCCTTCTTTTTCTTTCCTTTTCCTCTCTTTTTTTTTTTTTTTTTTTTTTACTCCTTACGTTTTTTTCCTTTTCCCTTTCCTCTTCCCTTTCCCCTTTCCCCCCTCATTTTTTGCTCCTGCCCTCATTCCGGGGGGGGGGGGGCAAATCGATATGTTTGCCCCCCGTAAATCCGGAGGTGTAAAATAAAATAAGGGAAAATGATGCGAAACTCATGAAATTATTATTTAACAATGAAATACAAAAGGTATACACATATACACGATCAGACTTCAATTCTCTAATCTTCCCTGCTTCATGTAACCGCGGAGACGCTGCTAATTAAGAGGAGTTAAAAAATATCATGAAGGGTACTATATACCTTCATTGCCCCCCCCCCCCTCAATCCGAAAAAAAATGGAACGACGCCCCATCCTGAATATACTGATGGACGCCTTTTTGCCAACTTTCTCTGCATAACTCGTCGGAAGTTGTTTTACATTATGATTATGTTTGGACTAGCTGTCTCAATCGTACAGTCTATGAAATATGGATGACTATAATGATTATTCTGAACGTTACACACATTCAAAATTCCCCTCCTCCTTTTTTTTCCTTTTCCATCATGTCTTTTTCATGGCCTGTGACGCACACATTCCCCGAGAGAGAAGTCACCATGTATCGGGATCTAATTGACACTTTCCGACTCGTTTCCTGACCTTGTTGTATACAAACCAGGGAGGAATTCTGTTTTGTCAGCTCAGCTCAGAAGCGTCGCATTAGGACAAAACATGACAATATGGCTGTGTGTTATGAAATATGGATGTGCAGCTGATTTCGCTCTGTATAGGCTAATTTTATTCGTGACAACTGTCTATAATCCCCTGCATACATATAGCAATAATTTTCACGCAATCTGCGCCCCTGCGTATCGGTTTGTCTCCACGGTACTTTCGCTGGAAAACTATTGTCTTGGTTTTGTAAAAAAAAATAATAATATAGTAACAATAATGAAAGAGCACAACTAAAATTTTGACACTCGTTGAGGGTATTTCTGATCTCCAGAATAGATTTTATTTTAGTAACATTATCAAGTACAAGATTTTCTTTTTTTGAAAGCAAGACGCATAGTCAACTGAAGCACCGTGTAAGTACTTTTCATTCCAAAATTGCATTCACTCTGGAGTTGACAGAAATAATCATCTTTTTTCAAATTCTCTACGACGTAAGCCGTAGCCGTTTCTTTCTCTATCTCTCACTCCCTTTCTGCATGCACTTGTTCCTTTCATTTTTTTTTTTGTTCAATAAAATCAAAGAGGTGCTATGAAGGGGAGATGAAATCGGAATGATGTTAGTTGCCAGTTTCTAGGTGGATATTGTTATGTTTGCCAAGAAGCGTTGCATCTGCATGCACGGTGCCCTGCATGCCGGAAATACGGGAAGGGGCAGGGCCAGATTTTGTCCTAGCCTAGTCGAGATCATGACCTGTGGGATAACAAGTACACCTTCAAGATTGGAGGATGATGATGGTCGATGGATGAACCTCGTGAATCTGCGGAAAGAGGAGAAAGGATGAGACCGAATGGAGAGCAACCGGGGGATCAGAAATATTAAACGGAACGGGAAACTTTATTTGAAATAATTTGAGTCGTTTCAACAAAGAAGCAAGGTGAGAACATATTCTTGATTTTTTTAAAACTAAAAATAGTGCTTGGTTATAACCGCTACGTCATAAAGGAGGAGGTTATGATATGAGGCCGGACAGGTGCCTCCACTGCAGAACATTATATTTCAAGATAATGATGTTGCCGCATATAAAAATAATACTTTTTAGTCCCATTATTATAGTCCTTTCTCTCTCTCTCTCTCTCTCTCTCTCTCTATCTCCCTCTCCTCTGTTCCAATCTCGCTCTATTTTTCCATGGCGTTGTGCGCCTAATTAAGATAAGTAGCTATCTCCAGACATAGAAAACTGTCCATCGAAATATTGTTGAATAATTTGCGAATGACGTAAAGGAATTTCAGATAAGAATCAGCAGAGTACTGTAGTTAATGTATTGTATATAATTGGCCATGCCTATTAATTTTTAATATAAGTAGTCCTACTTGTGAGGGACGATTGCTTTTCAATTTGTCAGCAACATGAATTCGGCTGATGAACTATAGTAGAGATGATGATGATGATGATGATGATCTGAAGCAGTTTGTCAACAAAAAAGGGTTGGAGCAGGCAAAGGTCCGTCAAGCGAGACAGGCTTCCTCCTTACCCGATGCAGAGTTAGAAAGGTGAACGACATTGATGTAAGAGAGAGCTAGAGAAAGGAGAGACATGAGAGAGAGAGAGAGAGAGAGAGAGAGAGAGAGAGAGACGGAACGATAGAGAGAAAAGCAAATATTGGACAAAATTCTACAAGTCCAATCACTTAGACCAGTGAAAACCAGTATAACCAGTTTAACTATTTGACCTTGGTATGTTACTTACAAGATAGAAAGAGTGAGAGAAAGAGAGAAAGCGTGAGAGAGAGAATGGTAGAGCGAGAGGGAGATATAAGGATGGAGAGAGAGGGGGGCATATGAGGGAGAGTTGAAAGAAAAGAAAATCGAGGGAGAGAGAGAGAGAGAAGAACAAAGAGAGATGGGATTATCAAACAGAAAAAAAAACTGAAAGAAAGAGGGGATGAACAAAAGAGACTAGTGAGAAAGAAAGAAAGTAAAAAGCGAGAAAGGGGGCTGATAAAGGAAAATTTGAGAGGGTTTCTCAAAAAATGAGACATTATCGATGGAAAGAGAAACGCAGGGCGCAGAAATGTATACTTAGTTCTTTGTTTATTGATTCGTATAAGCTATAGGGCTAGCATCATAGGAAAATGTCCAACTCTGTAAACAACAGGATCAATCTTAAGGTAATTTGATGTGGGAGTGTTTTGTATTTGGTGATTTAGAATTCAGAGAAGCTCACTTGTAAAAGCATCACTATAAGTGCAAAATCACGACCGGCACAATCATCTCGTCTTGTTAGATGGTGAGATGTGTGGATATAGCACTAGTGCTTCTAAACGGAAATACGTATCCATGTATCAGTAATCGATAGCTTGTTAGGGGTGTGAGGGGGCTTTTTTACAAGTCCCATTATCAGCATATATATCATTCCTGAGGTATGCCTTAATGAGTACATGCAGCAACAGGCCCGTACGAAGCTTTTGAAAAGGGGTGCGTTTTCATTCACCAAAATATTATAATTCGTCCACATTGGTGGAAATCTATCTTGGAATGTGTATAGGGACACATCTAAAATTCTTTGAAAAGAAAAAAAAATAGTCATCACCTTTTTGCGTGCAGGTTTTTACTCCCAAATTGAAAGCAAAAAAATAAAAAATAAATGAAATACATAAGGAAAAGGGGGCGATCGCACTCATCGCACCCCCACCTGACGGACCTGAGCAAGCTTTGAAGAAGTGATGGTTATATGCTCGGGTGAGTGACTTCACTTTCGCTTGATATTCAAGAATGTTATACTGGAGATGACTTTGTGTAAAAGACGAGGAGGGAATTGTATTATATAATAATAACGGTCCATATTCAGTATGAAAATATTATTAGGATATGTATAGATTTAGGTCAACCATTCTATTGATGGTTCAACGACATTTTGATATAGGGTACATCAACACGACAGATGATTAGAGTAGAACATGAGAGGAGAAAGAAAAGGAGAGACAAAGAGATGGAGAGGGAGAGAAGGAAAGAGAGAATGAGGCAGTGTGAAGAGAGAGAGAGAGATGGTGAGAGGGGGGGGGGGTGGGTGACTGAATTAGTGATGAGATAGAGATGAAGGATGTGAGGGAGAGGAACGTCAAGGGAAATGGAGCGAGAACTGATCATACAGACTTGATATTACCATACAGAGAAAGATGGTGTTATGATGCAGATAAAATAATGGGAACAGCAGAATCAATAGATAAGATAGGACGAGGAGAGAGAGGGAGAGAGAGAGAGAGAGAGAGCAGGTGAAAAATGCAAAGTATATAATAGTTCACTGAAGCCGAGTTTATTTATTATCCGATGAGCAGGTCTGTGTGTTTGTTTTATTTGTTTTAATTTTATTTTTCTGTTCTTAATTTTTTCATTACAAATGAATGAATACAAATGTTACCTTGATTGGTTGATTATAATGCTTGAAAATATATTGATTAGTAAAAACAATTTCAAATCGTTTACAAACTGTGTGGACACAGTGGAAGTGTATATGCCTGACCGAGAGCTGACAATTTGAGATTCCCAATATCATATTTCTGTGACCATCTGGTTTAAAATCAAAGTATATCAGTTTCTAACACGTTTAATTCATGATTGCAAATTGACTATAGCTTGCGCGGCGATTTCTTGTCACGGCCGGCCGGGGGGACGCGACTAGCCTTTTAACAATAGTTGTTGTACAATCTTAAAAAATTCCGCGGGGACGCCCCCCCCCCCCCACTCCTCGGGATCGCCGCCCATCGTTTATATAGGTATTCAAATATTCAAATGGCATGGTGAAAAATACCAATGACTCATAATTAACATGATTACGTTCGTGTATAACGAATTTATGGACAGACTTTGACTAAAAATGTTTCAAATTTCAAAGGGTATTGTAACACCCCCCCCCCCCCCCATCACAAGAAAAAAACATGAAATACAAAAAAAAAAGTAAAGACAGATATTTACGAATTAATAAGACTGCGTTTGACTGAATATTTCAATATTCAAAGGATATGATAAAGGCAAATATACCAAAATACCAAGACAAATGGAGTTCTGAATTATTTCAGACCGAGTTCGAACATACAGGCATATTGAGGTGTATAAAATATGTGACATTTTATCCAATCTTGTCTTTCCAGGAATATATACTGCAATATCATATAGACAAATAGATTGATGAAATCCACATTTCGCCACCTGTATGTGTTCTCATACAGAACCGATCAAGTTGCCAGCCTGGGGAATTACACTTAACACCAACGCAACAATATACAATTTTATAAAGCAAATCGCCTGACGTCACGGTACTTTGTATGGCATTTGGATTAAATTGTGGCTCAATCATTGACGTTGCTCTGAAGGAAATATTTATTATTTAGTGTCGGACGACATTTTGATCAGGTTATAATTTGGAAATATACGATGCCGCCAGAATTATTTATGGAGTCTACTTTTGGATACCCATTTTCTACAGTGATAAACAAAACACCGCCCGTTTGCAAAGTCATAATTTTGTGCGCCAAAAATAAATGTACCTTTAATAGCAGGAACATTTTTTTTTTCATTTCTATTGATATTAAGAATCTGCATCGCATGATTCTTTCTTTTTTATATGTAGTCTTCCAATGTCTAATCTGTGCCTTAACTTCAGTGTAAAGCTATGAAGATGATGATATTAATAAAGATAATAATGAAGATAATAATGATATTAATAATGATAATGATGATGATGATAATAATGATAATAATAGTAATAACAATTAATAATAATAATAATGATAGTAATAATAACAATAATAATAATAATAATAATAACAGTGTGCACTTTTAAAGCGCTCATGTTTGTCACACTTAAAGCCATTTTCGGTAGAATTATATAATATATACTGCTTTATGCCCCTACAAGCATGACGAGCTGTGGCGTAATGAGGCAAACATTTTGAGGGGCTGAGCATAGGCATACGGTGACAATTTCGAAATACTTGCGAGCGAGCGAAGCGAACGAGCAAGAAAATCTACCTCTTTGTAATGAAAATATAATTTGTCATAGATTTGGGAGGTAATTTGATTTTTCCCCCTCTTCTTTTTTTTTTGGGGGGGGGGGGGCTGCATCCCCCAAGCAGCCCCACCAGTACGCCAGTGACGACAAGCATGACAATCACAACATGTAAGCAGAAATGCACCTATAAAGACTACAAGATTTGTATGAAAGATGATATATTTGGAAGAAATTCCATTCACAAAAAATATCGTATACCACATTATATACTTGGAGTATATAGTTCTCGCAGTTGCAAAGTGTACAACATTTTCACAACCAAATTTCACAAAGACATTAATTGCCTGCAACACAATCTGATGAAAATTAATGAGAAGTAGTACACTTGGCCGACAACATATATTTGGGTCTATATATAATCAGATAAGAGGGTATCAATGTAATAGCTATACAAAATTTGTATGTGAAACTGCTTGTCATTATTATTATGACAGGCATGTGTCGGTACAAATTCAAATTGCTTAATTATTTTGTAATACCATAATTATTATGCTCGAAAGTCTATAGATGTTTTATTCTATATGTTCGTTTTGCCCACAGTATGTACTGACTGGGTTAATAGCTCTCAATACCAATGTCGTCATTCAAAATTCACATGGAGACATGGCGGCCCTCCGGACCATAGTTGAGGGGGGATGGGGAGGATCGTATAATAAATGTCAAATATTTCTATATCCATATATATTTTAGCGTTCGTCAACGAGCATGAAGGTTTGGCTGATGGTACTATAGAGAGCAGGCATTTAGCTGCATCAATAGCTTTACATACTAAAAGCTTTGTTATCCATTGAATAAGATAATGAAATGATGTTGGGCTTTAAATATTCTCTATACTGGGTTTGTTAAAATAGAACACCAAACAGATATTACAGAAGTATTACAATGTATATTCCTTTTCAACATTATATGCTCATGTGGAAAACATTCTATAAACATTTTTGAATTACGATTGATTTTTAAAGGCATGTTTTGGAAGATATTTTATGAAAATTGTACTAGTAGAAATGATTGATAAAATTTTATGCTAATGATTTATTCTATGACTGACCTACCGACTGACTATTTATACATGTATAGCTACTGGCACACAGGACTCTAGTGGTCAAAAGTGCCATTCCTTTTACTACAACAACAACAACAACGAGCATGAAGACGATAATTTTTTGTTAACGTGGTTTCTATTTTGTATAGAGAGGTAGTGAGAAAAAATAATAGATGACGTGGAAATCATAATAAGAAATTTCCATCAAACTTCGGGGGGTGTGTGTGTCACGTCAGTGTATTGACGTACAAGGTTATCTGTATTAGCCAATCTGCATGTTTTCATTTGCTTCATAATCTTTGTCACCATGCTCCTCTTTAGTTTTGCTTTGCCTACCCCATTATCAGAATGAATCATCATGATTTTATCATTACCCTTTATCTAAAGCAGCACATACAGAGGTTGCAATAATCATAGAGAGTGGCGTATCCAGGGCCCCGTTTCATAAATCTTGTCATCAATAACAACTGCCACATATGACAAATTTGCTCACAGCCAATCAAATATAATGATTTCAGTAGATTCAATAACAATTATCGTAACTTGTTATTGATTACAGAGATTTCTGAAACAATGCACAGGCTGGGGACGAATCCTCCCTAGATCCAGGGGGGGGGGGGGGGGGGGGGGTAATATATTTCGGCACCCTCTAGTGATATCGGTTGGTGTCTTTTTTCATGTTTATACGGGATTTTGATTTCACTGAAATGAAATAAATAAAAGAATATTTAAAAAAAAAAAACCAAAACAAGTTCCATTGCAGGCGTTTTTTGTCTGTGCCTTCAAATGGCAGAAAGACAGGCGATCGCCTGCTTCAAACTTAAAGTAATTCATTGTTTCATTCTGCATACAATACCTACATAATCAAGTGGGTTACTTTGGACATAAATTACAATACTTAGTACTTACTGTAGAATTAGTCTAACTTTTCAATTCAATTTTAATGTACTATAATGTACACTGCATGATAGGTTGTTCCGTCGATGATATTTCACATATACATGTATCATCTTTTTTTTTTTTTAATTACAAAATGCTCCAAAATTTCCTGCTCATGTACCTAGGCCACTTGGCCAAATTAAACGGGACTTCAAAGGTTTCTTGAAATGTAGCCTCACTGCCGAGCGATGATCCTGTCGATCATAATAATTTAACCATTTAAACTATAACACTATGTTGCAATTCATTTTAAGCGATATTACAAAGATAATGCACAAATATAAACATGAATGATCCAGCACCTAATTTGCTTAAACAATTCTTTATTGAGATTAAACCTAACAAATGTCATGTCATGTCTCTTTCATGTCTTTGAGGTTATTTCCGGGGGTTATTTATGTTCATTTAACAATCAATTGCGTGTCATCGTTCGACATCGTATAACTCGCATCAATATGATCGATTTTCTGTCTTTTCTTCTGCTCTGTGATTTCTCTGCAAGATTTTGATGGCGATTTTAAACACTTGCAGTTCTTCGTTCGACAGCAGACAGCACACACAAACGCGAGTACGAGAACGGCGACGACGATCAGGCAAGCGATGATCACGGCGTTTGCGTCCGTGCACCGCGTGAAACCGAAGTGCACGTGGCCGTTGTGACTTTCGTCTTGAACGTCGGGTTCAGAATCGCGGGGACGGTATGTCTTTGAAAGAGCAAGGACTCGCTCAGATGACGTATTACCCTTACCGTTCCCCACAGTACACACAAGAAGGCGATTGTCGTCATTTTCACGAAGTCGCAAGATCTCGAGTGTACGGTTGTCGTTGTAGAGGCGATATCGTGATCTAGCCATTGGCGGGATGAACGACCATTCGATGCTCGTCGGCTGAGGGTGAGCAACAATCTCGCAGACGAAGACCGCTTCGTCACCGGTGGACTGTACTGCCTTTATGGGTCTGATGGCTACACGAGGTGGATAAACAACGCGTAGTGGTCCAACATCACAAGTACTCGTATAGAAAGGGAAATCTGAACTTCTGGCACGGCAGGTGTACGTCCTTCCTTCGTCAAACTCTGAGATATTCATGCTCAAGACAGCGAATCCTGGAACTGTAGAGTAATCTGTCTTGGTCTTAGGTAGCTTTTCATAGGCACCTTGAAGCTCGAGCATCACTGGTGGTAGTCCCAACTCGGATATACAAGCCGGTATGTTCTCACCAACTTTCAACTCTCTAGATGCCTCACCGAAAGGACAGTGGGGATATTTCTCGACCGGTGTATAGTATACAGTAACCGTTGCCGTTCGAGATTGCGCCGCCACCGCTTGGAGCTGGTTCCCCGTCTTGTTGTACACGATGCATTGGTACTCGCCATCGTCCATCCGTGCTATATCGAAGACATTCAACTGGAAGGAACCCTGGGCGAAGTCGCGAATGATTCGGTACCGCTTCAAATCGACGACGAGGCGATCCCCCATTACATCAGCACCAATGCTGATGGATATGTTGTTCTTGTGCCAGACCACCTCTTGGTTTGCAAGGAGTCCGTGAATGGCACAGCTGAGATGGAAACGAGATCCTTGATTAATCATCATGTCCTCTGGCTCCTTGGTGAAAGTCATTGCGCTTATCAAAGTCATGCTGCACAAAATAAGTAAAATTTGTAAAGCCATTGTTTCTGTTTCAGAAATTTTAGAAGGAATATTTCAGTGTAAGAAGAGTTTTTAACTAGATTCACCAATCGGTTAAGGTATAGACTCTGTATATAGCACAGCATAAGTCGATGCTTCGACAAAATATAATAGCAGGCATGAAATACAGAATTGCCAAATTCCAGCAGGTCTGTTGGCCAGTGAGTTATGTTCCACGTTTGGAAGTTTTCAAATGTTGCAGGTTCTATCACATATCCATATGAATTAATCCATTATAATATATGTTACATCCATGAATCCGTGCATGGTGTTAGTGATCCTAAAGTGACGATTCTCTTAGTAATCTGCGGTGATAAACAGGGAAAGTGTCGTTCAACAGCCGCACAAAATATAATCTGCGCACTCTAAAAAGTTCAGGTTCTCTGAAAGAAAACAAGGTTTGCAAATGCAGTGTCGATGATTCTATCATAACTAACACAACCACTTTCAAGAATATACTTTGTAGAGTCTCCGCACTGCATTGGGGTGTCGAAATCTGAACAAACTGCCCATCTGTTCTACATGCAAGTAAAGGTTCCAAGAGAAGTCAAACTTGATCAGTCGAGCTGAGTTATACGTTTAGGAAGTCTTTGCCAAAGAGGACTGCACGTAGTCGAAAATGTCAGTCAGTTTTGGAGTGATTCAGAGAGGGGTAAATATAGGCTGCTGCGTTCCGAACCTCAGTGTCAGGGATGTATCTCCTCCACGAAGGGGGAGAACTAAGGGGTTTTAAAATCTGCCCCTCTTTTCCCCAAAACTACTGCATAATTATCCATTGTGTGACCGATGGAAGCTAAGATCTTTTAAGCAAATGGGTGAAAAATATTGTGAATAATGGACTTACCTTCGAATGGCGGCCGCCTAAAGTAAAGAAAAAAATAAAGGAAATAGAAGAAAAGAATATAATGGAGTCATTCGATCGCTATAAAAACTGAGCTTACTCTTAAGCCTATATGCGTCATGCTATGACGGCATTGCATTAATTCACCCCATCAGCCTCCCAGATATTCTTGAATGCATAGCATGCCACTTCATTCTTTAAAATCCAACAGACGACACTTTCATGTATTCAGGTAAGCCCCCCCCCCCCCCCCCCCCCACCCCCTTCACACACACACACACACACACACACACACACATTTACTCACGTAAAACTAGAATCCTGCATGGGCAAAGACACACTTTTGAAACAATGCTAGACGCTATACCCTACCAGGGAATCATAGACATGAGAGGTTTTTAAGCATCCCATTCTGACAACATTGATCAGTTTTTGCCTAGGTACGCCCCAGTAACTAGCTTTGAGTTGTGACGAGGAACGACTGCAGGCCAGTTTAACAGGAAGTTGTTGCTGATGTGAGTTGACGATAGCTGACAACGTGGGTAGCAGCGAAAATATAAACTTCCAGGGATGAAGAAATAAAACGTGTGAAAAAAACTTCCTTGAATTGCGTGTTTAATTTATAATGGCAATGTCATGTATGTATGTTTATTTTTATCCTCAATAACTTTGAGATATTCATGATATTGATGATCTGACATATATTATATGGCAGTCGCTCCGAGCTTTATTTTGTCAAAGATCTATTGCCAAGATTAGGGTTGCAAGTGTTTGGGTTTATTGGTTTGTTTGTTTTTTGTTTTGTTTTGTTTTTAAATAGTGTTATTTAATGCTTGGTTTTGGATTATGGTAAGGGATAGGAGTAGTGTTTGGTTTAGTGATGAAGGTACATGTAATCATTTTATTAGTGTAGGATACTGAACTCATAGCACTTGTCGAAGCTTGACTTGTGTTGTACAACATTTTTTCAAAAAATCTTAATTTGATAGAGTGAAAGAGGAGACGTGTAGATGAAAGATTTTCTGGACTTACTCTATACGGTAATCAGATTTAAGACATCCGATCTCCTAGACTTTCTCCTTGCTATTATCATCTTGCACATCACACTTCTCCCTTTTCGTATTATAATTTGATTTGGAACGGCCTGGATTATGTGGCATATAACAAGAGCGAGTGAAATATTAAGGGACTTTCCCCAGATGAACCGATTGCGTCTGTTAAAAAAAGGAAAGGAAAAGAAAACAGTGATAGACTTACCAAATCACCCCTCTTCCAAATCAGGTTTACCTTTTGTGTAAAGCACGTGTAGAAGTTTTTCAAGCAAAATTTTAACAGATTATTTGATTTTAGTTCATAGAAAGCAGGATATAGGATACTTAAATTTTTAAACTGCTATGATATTTTTGTCTCCACATACAAAGGTACAAGTTTGCACCCTAAGAAACTTTTTGCACCTTTAAGGGTGCATCTAGCTACAATTTGCACCCTTAAAGGGTGCAGAGTTGTACCCTTTAGAAAAGGTACAAATTTGCACCCTTTCGGATGCAAACGTTTCTGCACCCTTAAAGTGCAAAGTTGCACCTTTTAGGGTGGAAACAAGAACAAAAAAGCACCCTCTTCATGTAGGGTGCAAGATTGCACCCAAAAAGGTGCTGCCAGTGTTGCATTTAGGGTGCAAACTTTTTTTAGTGTGTATGTTTGAACATAGGGGGTGTGAATAAAGTAGGTCCTGACCATACTTTCATTTCTTCTTTGAACTACATGTATAGTCCTACATTTGTATATTAATTTGTCTCAAATAAAAGTGGGAGGGAGTAGTATCCAGAAGCTATATCCGCTGAAATACTGAAGGTGGATTCGAAATTGCCTGAAAAAAGAGGGGGGAAATGTTACGATTTTTCCTGACACAACCTCACCTTGAATATGATACACAGAAAAATCCCTACAGCTCGTAACCCAAATCTCACTTAGTATAGGATGCGGTGCTGTAGCAGCAATTTTGCTTCAAGTTCAACATTGTTATATTTCTTTAGTTTCTCAAAGGGGGCAGTGGCTCCTTCGTCCTTTCTGGATCCACAAAAGTATAATATACTCAAAACCCCTACACAAATTCAAGCTTCAAATTAACAACTTTAATGTTTCAATACACAACTTGAATGGTTTAATACACCACTGTAAGGCTTTGATACTGTACACAACTGTTGGGTTTAATACTCAACTTTAAGGGTTTAGTACTCAACTTTAAGAATTTAATACCCAGATTTAAGGGTTTAATGCACAAACTTAAGGGTTTGATACGCAACTTTAAGGGTTTAATACCCAGATTTAAGGGTTTATTACACAACTTTAAGGGTTTAATACACAACTTGTGCGAGAGAATTCCCAATCTTCTCCCTCGTGACCGCTTTGACCTCTAGAAGATCTCTAGTAGGAAAGTCGTTGGGGGTGAGGTAGCGCCTCTATAGGTTACCATCCGGAGGAGTCACGGCTAGCCTCTACCGGGACTTGAACCTCCTTCCCCTGTTGAAATACTGAATAAACCTTGACCAGATAGACATCGTCATGGTTAATCCAGGAACGTATACCGTGACAGTCTTGAGATTTCTAGAATGTCATGTATTGCCTGCAGATATACTTGGCAGGATTTAGGCGGGATGGTGGCGGGAGCGTTCACTCAGGACACCGGTGTTTGTCGCAAATTTTTATATAGATGTATAATAAAGCGCAATTTGTATATAGCGCATATCACGTTGTGATAAAAGGTCCCATCTGCGTTTCTAAAGGGTTTGGATATTATCAACCCGTTTTTTTTTTTTTTTTTTTTAAAGAGGGGTCATTTTTTCAGTGTTGTCACAAGGCACGGATAAGGCGTACGTATATACACGCTATCCATTTCAATTGCAACTATTACAATTTCACTGATGTACAATTTCTCTGACATTCCCTGCAGTGCCATATGAAATGTACTTTCTATTTTCTAACTCACGCCTTCAAGTATCTTAATTATAAACGAATTCCCCAAATAATGACCGTCAGTCACACACACACAAATTTCAAAACTGCCTCTCATTATAAGATGTCATTTTCTTTAATGTGTTTAAAGATTGTACTTTATTCATTCATCCATTATTTTATTGAAACTATTTTCGAGTTGGATTTAAATTACATATTTAAAAAATACAAAGAAATACAAACTAGTGGTTGTAAATAATCTCAGCATTAGCATAATAAAACTATATATAATATCTGCCAAGTTCCGAGCTATATAAAGTTAGAAGTAATTCCATGGACAGAATCATAGTTTCTGTAGCCCGGCCTCCAAGACTCTACCAAGTTTTTCCCTTATCATGAGTAAGTCTAACTCTGCCGAGAGCCAAAAAGGCGTTAACTCAACGTAAAAGCACATGTACATAATTTAACGCCTTACTGGCTCTGCAGACTTTTCAGTTATAATCCGAGATGAGGGATCATTTTGTTTAGAAGATGTGTCTCTCATTCATGTATGACCATTTAATTAAATCAGCTTTCATTGTCTAGCGTGACTAGTGCATACAAAATGATGCCCGCCATGCATGCATGATTACTCAGATTACTGTATAGAAATAGGTATTGTGTAGGAAGAAAGTCGCCGGTGTATGATATCCGCTTGTACGTCTCCCCAGTATGTTGCGGAACAGCGGTAGAGGCATACTAGTATAGGCCATGATAAAATATCCTTCCGATGTTTAGGACATCAACCCCCCCCCCCCCCCCCAAACAAAAAAAAAAAACAAAAAAAATAGGAGGAGGAGTGAAATGGTTGTCTAAAATAGTGAAATTTGAATTGCTTGTACGAAACGCCCTCTGAAATCGGAAATTCAGAAGAGGGAATTTTAATTTATAACACACTATGATTATATGAGATCATGTTTTTAGTTTGAAACTAATAAATATAATACTATTCAAACATTTTCGTGCTCCCAAAAACGTGTTAAATAGTACGTCCTTCGTTTGATAAAAGCTGTGTATACACATACTTTCTAAGCAGCGAAGCAAATGATGCTAGACAGTGGCAAATTGAAAATAAGTGGGTGTGCTATAAAACGTAAACTGGTGAATGGAAGGATGCAATATATTGGAAAAAATATTTTAAAGCATATATTATGATCAAATTCGGCTCGTTATAGTTGACAACAACCACTCAAAATCAGTCTGTTTCTGTAAGCATATAGAAAGAAAGAAAGAAGAAAACAAGGTCAGCATCATGTCGTCCAAATTTCTATGTTAAAAATGACAAAAGAAACCTCTGAAGATATGGAATGCGCCATTTCGAAGATTTATTTGCTTTATAATGACACACAGCATGTTCAGGGTCGTTATCTCGAAGTGCTTCCAGCATTATGTCATTTCATCTTATGTTCACGTTCGTGTATGAAGTATCAATGACAGCGTACAGATGTTGAAAAATTAAATATTTATAGCAGAAACTTCCGTACGGCTTAAAAAGACTGACGGAATGTAAAAAAAATCCGTCAACCCATGCATACACAGTGGCGCTGCGGAAGTACACAGTGGTCATTAGAATTATAATTATGATGTCATCTTGTTCAGAAAATTAAATCTCTCTCAGATCTTTGAAATATTCCTGCAAGAAAGGAAACGAAATCAATAATCTATCATGTCCGTTGAAAGTTTAGCATGCTCATTGTGGAATTGTTCTTGTTGTTTTCCATGATTCTAGTATCAAAATAGCCTGAGGATAATGAAAAGCGAAATATTAGTTTCAGAAAGTCTCAATTACTGCTTTTAAAAAGTGACAGCATGTGACTTCCCATCTCCCTGTACTCTATGACGCCGTGATACAGTGATCATTAGAATAATTGTGTGATGCTATCAATCTCTCCCAGCCCATGGCAGCAGACAGATCTTGGACATATTTCTGCAAGAAAGGAAACGAAATCGATAATCTGTCATGTCCGTTGAAAGTTTAGCATGCTCGTTGCTTTAATTGTGAAATTGTTCTTGTTTTTTCCATGATTCTGATAAATTTATTTACAAAATTAGTATCAAAATAGCTTGAGGATAATGAAAAGTGCAATATTAGTTTCAGAAAGTCGCAATTACTGCATTTAAAAAGCATGTGACTTCCCATCTCCCTACTCTACATGGCGCCGTGATACAGTGACCATTAGATTGTAATTTGTATGATGTTATCTTGATCAGTAAATGCAATCTCTTTTAGCCAGCAGACAGATCTTGGACAGATTTCTGCAGGAAAGGAAACAAAGTTAATTGATGTAGTCCCATCTGTCATGTCTGCTGAAAGTTTGGCGTGCCATCGCTTTCATTTGTGGTTGTTTCCTATTTAGATAAAGATCGTTCCATCATGATGGCATATAGGTCTACAGCTGATCTCAATAATCCTAGAACCGGCTCACACGATGCGTCATTTTGCTGACGTTACGACGGCGTCAGTGACTGCTATACGGTCTTTTGCGCGTCATGGAAGAGTGATATGGTTTGAAAAGTGATTGCGAAATGAACAGTGCAAAAAATACTTTTAGTTACTGGAGTATTATGGGAATTGCGATCACCATGTTCACAGACTCGATTAGCGCAGGTACAAACGCAATCGAAATGACGCGTCGTGTGACCTGGGGAGCGTTTCATCAAGCGTTTTGTCAGTGATTTTTACCGACAACTGTTATAAGCTACCGAAATCCTTGCATCTGATTGGCTGAGAGCAAATTTGTCGGTAAAACTCACTGACAAGACACTTGATGAAATGCTCCCCTGGGCTTATACCTCAGCCACATCCATGGTCACACCGCCAAACGGACTTAAAAACCGACCGATGCTTTGTCATTCGGGGTAATGCAACTTATTTGGTCGGTTTGTTTTCGCTCTCCTTGGTGTGACCGCATGCATGGGTATTATTCCATAATGTCGTTTCATAATACTTTTAAAATGAACATTCATGTGTTGTTCTGCACTGATAAAATGAGACACATCTAGGATCCACTACTACCAGCTACAATTCACCCAGTGCCTGGATTCCGGCAGTTATATTTGCATCCAGAAGTAAGAGAGACGTCTATCCGGGGGTACTCGTTTTTCCGAAGGTTCATAATTCCGAAACACAAATATCCCATAGCACGGGGTCAAATAATTCCGAAAATGAAATAGGATTCATCATTACGACACATTTGATGCATTACTCCGAAGGTTCGTAATTCCGAAAACGACATAAGCTTCGTATAATTCCGAAGGTTCGTAATTCTGAAAATGCATAACTGTTCGGAATTACATTCTAACCGTCTATCCATCTTCATGGTTGAGGGGGGGGGGGGGGGAGACTCAGCAATTGGGGGCTTATTCGTTCATGAATGATAGGATACACAGTTCATACCAAAATGTTGGGAATCTCTCAACAACCATGTGCGGCGATCGCGGGGGGGGGGGGGGGCGCACCCCGGAAATTTTGAATTTTGTACAGCAACTAATTGCACAGGCTAGTCTCGCCCCCACCCCCCCCCCCCCCCCCCCCCCTCTCCCGGCCGTGACAAATCTCCGCACATGCTATAACGACTACAACTTCAAATTGAGATGGTTGTACCGTATATAGGGTAAGTGGGTCTGGAATGCGATGTTGGTATGTTGATATCTTGTTCGTTTATATTATATTGCGGGAATAAACTGATGCCAAGTATGATGGAGACAGTGTGAAAATTTCAAATCTGTCGGTTTTGGCAAAACTTGCATTAATCTTCCTACGGTTTTATCAGAATCTGAAAAGTTCTGATTTTTCTGATTATCAATATGGCAAAGATCCCAGTGAATTTCACTGACAAAACCACATCAAAACCAGACTTTTGGATGGACTGATTTCACTAATGAAAGGATTTCCTGATTTCAACACACGAAGGACAGTGCAATGCATTAGACTTTTGACATTTTTGAGCCGTGGGTTTAGGAGAGGATTATGATATTTGACACTTTAAACCTGCATGGGTTTATTATTCCAAAAAGTATACTTTTTATTTGTTGTTGTTTGTTTTTATTTTTTTAAACTACAAACCTCTACCCCTTCCCTCTCTCTCTCTCTCCCTCTCTTTCTCCCTCCTCCCCCCCCCCCCCCTCTCTCTCTCTCTCTTTCTCTCTCTACCTCTCTCTCTCCCTCTCTCTCAGCTCTCCGAGAGAGCTCTCTCTATCTCCATGATTTCCCTTTCATTCGTTCCATGTCTCCCCTCTCTTCCCATTTCTCTCTCTCTCATCATCATCATCATCTCTTCCCATTCTTCTCCACTCTCTCTCTCTTTCTCTCTCTCTGTCTCTCCGCTCCGTCTCCTTCTCTATTTTTCTCCACATCTCTCTTCGCTTTTCGCCTTGTTTATTCTTTTCTCTCATCATATCGGCCAATCTGATTATATACATGTATAGCGAAAATAGAGAGGTGCATCATGAAAAAGGATGAATTTATTTTATTTTTTCGGTGGGGGGGGGGGGGTCAACTAAGAATTTATAAGGCAGACACTGACGGCGAAAGTTATGGTTACCATGGCAACGTCGCAAAGCTTGTTATGCATACGACCTTCAAATAAAGAGAAAGGAAATACTTGAATATTTCTAAATTAGTCTGCTAACGACTGATGTAGGGTGGTTGAATCGTATTTTCTTTAAACTTTAGGGAAAGAACGCGACATCGTGACTTTCAAGATCCAACATAGCGTGTTGCCTTCAGGGACGGAAAAACTTCATTAGAACACGAGATCCGTCCGGCGTTATCTTTGCTGAAAATCTATGTATTGGTATTTTTGTATTCACGTAAACGAAGTGTAATTCGAGAGGTTCCACCGCCTGACATTACTATTGTAAGATTTATGTCGTGGGACTAGGTAATGTGAGCCGTCTGAGGTCTAAATCTTTCAAGAGCACTTTCGAGGAAACCCACCTATATTTACATGACATTGTATAGAGTGAAACGAGAAAGAGAAAAAAAAATGAATTAAAAAAAAAATTGAACGAAGAACGGTATAAACGGAGAATGAAAGAGAAGGAAGGGGGAATAAATAAAAAAATAAAATGACACAACACCTCCCAAACTCTCCCCGCAATCGATGGCCTACTGGTGCACCCCCCCCCCCCCCCCCCCCCGATGCCTTTGTCCCCTTAAAGCCACCGCACACCTTCAGATCGGTCTGCGATCCGATTTGAGAGGAAAATGTAATATCATTTGACAAACCTTTTAAAAACGAACCATTTAAAAACGAAAAAAATCAATACAACACTTGTTCCCACTCTAAATTTCATTATCCCTTAGCACTCAATCAGTCAACTCTTTACGCATTTAAATCTGCTGGTCCTCGAATATGGAATTCATTACCTTTTAATGTAATTTCAAGTACTAATGTCACTTCATTCAAAACCAAGCTGAAAAAGTTCAATAATATCTATATGCCAAATAATCATTATAAGCTCGACCTTTTCCCACCCCCCCCCCCTTCCCCATTCCATGTAGAATTATCGGGGTTTTTTCTTTGCCTTTTAGGTTGTTGTTTTGTTTTCTTTAAGAATTATTTTATAGTTATACGCTATGCATATTTATGTACTTTATCTTTTATGTATTTTGTGCCCCACTTATCAAGCATGTGCTTTTAGGGGCATCCTAATCATTTAAACTGCATTTGCAATGTTTGTAACATGTATGATTTGTATATTTGATTTGATTTTAAATGATTGAATAAACCAAACTGAACTGAACTGAACTGAAAAAAATATTTTCGATTGAGGGTCTGAATAGTCATACAGATAGTAAAATCGACAATACGGGCTTTGTCGAGTTTTCTAGTCGGTGGAATGGCCAAATCGGCTCCGAGTCGTAGTGACGTAACAAAAATCGTACGACAGCCTACGATTTGAAACTAATTATTCCCTCATTCCCTGTTGAAAGCTGACAGCTCACCAAACCGTATGTTTAGTATTCATATTACTTTTCAGAACCCGAATAGGGTAGATTTCATTTGCTAAAATGCCAATATTTAATGCCATAGCGATTTATTTCACTAACCGGATCGCAGACCGATCGTAAGGTGTGCGGTGGTCATTTAGTGGCAGGGCCTACACTGCGTCCCTGAGTAGCTCGATGCATATTGGGCGGACTGGATGATGGTGCAAAATCATACACTCTGCGGACCGGATCCTATAAACGTGTTTCTCATTATCCCTGATTATTACGGTCCCGCATTCATTTTTCTTTTGAACCTCTCAGCTCAATCATCGTATTCATTTATTAGTTTCATACATCCTCAACTATTTTTAATACTGACTGTGAGCCCTTGTTGTACAACAAATATCACAAATTCCCATGGTTGTTACTCAAAATATACTTGCATGTATGCACGAAGGAGTGCATGTAATTTGTATTTCCTCCAATATAAAGATACCATACTCAGCAATGAAACTATTTGTAAAAACTATATATTTTGTTTTCTTTCGATGCAGCCGATGGCGAGTTCCAACCGGAGAAGGATCGTTATCATCTTTACGTCTCCCTGGCCTGTCCATTCGCGCATCGTACCATTATCACCAGAAGGATGAAAGGACTTGAAGACATCATAGGAATGACCATTGTTGACTACCTGAGAGATGAAAATGGATGGTCATTCACTGACCAGGTAACTTACAGGGGACATTGTGACTCAGATATATATCAGGGGATAGTGCAGTGGTGTTGAGGTAGGGAGGTCCTGAGTTTCAGCCTATATATGTCGGTGGTTCACCGTGTTCTTATAGGCTATCAGATAGGGAGATTAAAGGGTTAGAAGAGCACTTGTTATTGATAACAAGTTTTATGAAACAGGTGTCTGCACTAGGAGGCGTGGTTCCTCTTCCTTACTTCGTAAATGATAGGTTGTTTGCGTTCTCAAACATGCTGCAGTGAACGCCACAATATTTATTTCCATATTTTAACATGAAATTAAATTTATTAATATGTGAATATGTGTATCGTTAAATGCTTGATGAAAATGTATGACACTGAACATGCATTGTGATTAAATGGGTGTAAGAATTTTGTTTGTATTTGTGTCAGTATTACACTCAATGTTTGTTGTTTTCGTTACCATAATACTTTGGATTAGCTTACCATATTAGCCAAAAATATGCTGAATGATACCTTTAATCATATTTGTTATCAAAGAGAATGGGATAGAATTCGTTTTAATAACTGGCACAACGAGGGTTCTGAGTACATTGTGACACCCTGTAACATGCGGCATGTTGTGTCAGGTCACGCACAATTTCACATCGAGTCATTACCTCGTTGGCGGGAATAAATGGAGACAATTGAGATGTCAGATCAACAGCAGACGACCAGGAGAGAGAGAGAGAGAGACACGGAGAGAAACAGTGAGACAAAGACAGAGAGAGTGAGAGAATCAGAGAGGTGGTGGAGGGAGAGAGAAAGTAAACAAAATTGAAACTAGTCTATGATATGGAAAACGAATATATGTTTTTAAGAAACAAAACTGAATGAAGACATTAAAAGAGGCGGCGGCATTTAAGAGAGAGATGAAGGAACGAACTTAACGAAGGGCAAGTTCCTATATAGGAACATAATAAAGGAGAATACTAAAGTCTATGAAGGAGAGCGTAACAAAAAAAAAAGGGAGGAGAGAGGGAAGAAGTAAAGAAGATTGGGAGATGTCTTTAACACGAAAGGAGATAAGTAGAACCGTAATTTTGATGTTGTTAAATGCAAGCAACCATACTTGAACACCTGTCGAATTCGAGATAGGCTTATCACATATATCATTTTTTCACCTTCTTTTCAGCGACCCAAGACTTCCCTGGATACTGTAAATAACTGCAAGTATTTGAGAGAGGTGTACAAGATGGCAGACCCGGGTAAGACACTTGCAGAGGGATGAATTTTTTTTTTCAATCATTCAAGTTTACATTTTTTAAAAGAAGAAATGAAATACAGAAATACCTTTTGGACGAAGATGTTCCTCTCTTAGTGAATACAAATTATATAAGCTTATATCGTGTCAATATATTAATTGTTATTATAAAACTTGTTTTAAAGTTTTGCTGTAATGGCAAAGGAGCTCAACCAACGATATTTCTACACACTACTATTGCAGGATGCCACCTTACACGGTTGGGTCCAGCGGCAAAATAATACTATAACGATGATAAGCAACATGAAAGTGAGAAGAAATAGTGGATGATATAATAGAGCATTTTTTAAATTATCTTTTAAATATATTTTTTATTATTTTCTCTCAAATCAAATACATATTGTACAAATCATTCACAACAAAATTGTACATATAATGTCATTCATTAAACTTGCATTATACATTGCCGTTTACATCGATTTTCATTAATAATCGTGGGAAATAGGCAGACACAAGGGGGGAATATAATATTACATGATACATCATTGCTACAAGAGAACGTCCCATCTTGCTTTACTGTCGAATAGAAGAGACCAAGCGATTTTCATATTCTATCATTCTGTTCCAATCCGTTCGTTCCGTTCGTTCCGTTCAGGTTACGATGGTCGCATTACCGTTCCAGTCTTCTGGGACAAGAAGAACAAGACGATTGTGAACAACGAATCCGCTGAGGTCCTTCGTATCCTGAACAAGCAGTTCAATGCTTTCTCAGCCACGGAGGAGCAGCGAAACCTTGATCTGTCTCCCGATGACTTGATGGAAGCCATTGAGGAAATCAACTCCTGGGTTGCGGAGTGAGTAATATTGAGGTTATTCATTTAGGGCAGACGAGATGGTACCATGACTACGGGAAATAGGTCTTTGGGGCCTCACTGAATCTTCCAAAGTTTGCACAAGCCCCTACACCTCCCACGCCCTCAGTCTCATGGTGCTTAAACTTTGCTATAATACCCCCCCCCCCCCCCCCCCCCAATTATGATTTATGTATACGTACTGGAGTAAGTGAGACAAAAAAGCATCAAAAAGGTGGTGGTAACTAGAAAGATGAAGAAAGGATAACTGAGAAAACAAAAGATCGGGGCTAGTTTTCTAGATGAGCTATAGAACTAGAGCTACGTGTAGATAAAGGAAAAATAAATTTTTGGGACCGGGGACGAGAAAACATTCAGGTTGTTCAGAAAGAATAACAATACCTTCATATAAAATCATACATGATTTCATTGGATTCATTAAAAAGACAGCGTCACAAATCGTAATTTGATATGAGTTTCTCCATGGTAATATATGTATGATAATTGATCGTTTTGAAAGTATCGTACATGCATTAATGATACGTCCTGAATAATTGTTATTTCATATAGAGAACAATTGTCATAATTTATATGACATATCATGATACAGTTTTATTATCGGTAATACAAAAGATGAGAGAGAAAGAGAGTGAGTGAGTGAGAGAGTGAGACTTGACATTTAAAATGAAACTTTATTACAGATATTGTAATTATTTACAAACTAATTTGCACTAAAAAAACAATACAAGTTATATATTAAAATCAAATATAGACGTATAACCATTGGATTGTTGGCTATTTATGATGAAGTAAACTTTAAAGTAACAATATACGTAAATACGTTAGAGAGTGAGAGAGAGAGAGAGAGAGAGAAAGAGAGAGGGGGGGGGGAGAAGAAGAAGAAAGACCCCGAGATAGATATATAGACAGTAAAGCAGAGAGAGAGGGAGAGAGAGAGCGCGCGAGAGAGATGGGCATATACTGACGAATATCTCAGTCTCAGAGTTTGAAATCAGTTATTCTCTTATCCTAATTGAAAACATTGCCAAATTAAACTCTGTTGACAATTCCTAGGCTAATTGACGAGATTTGATTTGGGAACGGAAGTTATCAATGAAAGGACCTAATGAAGCAGTTAAATTAATTGCGGTTTGTGCTCATCCCATTGTTATACATGTGTACGTTCTAATTTGTTTTCATTAAAAATAGAACGCGAGGTCTTATAGAGATGATGATATTATAGTAGGCTGCATAATCTAGAATACGCAAGGTTATAATTGTTATTATTTGAAAGTCATGAATGCCGATCGAGATTATTTCCTGTGAATTTTATAGACCAGCCAAGCTCAAAATAAAAAAAAATCTTGATGGGGGGGGGGGGGGCGATATGCGAAGAAAACGTTCAGTGCAATACAAAGAGATAAACATAGAAAGAAGAATAATACATAATTATAATGGGCTTATAATGATTTAGAGGAATTAAGAAAGGATGCAGTAAATATTTTTGAAAATATTCCAATAAATATTTCTTTGAAAACTGTATTTTCAACGCATTTCCATGATATTGGCAATGTGCAATTGTTGGTGGAGAGTGTGGAGTTTGCAAGGAACTTTTGATGATTAATTTTTTAATTTTTTTTTTAAATCAGCAGTGAAAGAGAATCTGGTTCGTTAGTAAACCTCATCCTTATTATTATGCTTTCTTTTTTGATCGTTCCATATTCTGTATAAGGAGACAGTCTTGTGCCAATTAACGTAAATTAGGGGTAATCTTTGTAGTCTACCTTTTGTTAACTCCAAGCTCCGATCTTATAACAAATTGTAATATTGGAACAACGTCTGTCTTTTGGTGTGAGCAGGTGTCGTAAGGCTTGTTGCATGATACTGATTAAGTGGCTGTATAACTAGGGCTGTGTGTTCTATTGTTACCATATACAGTCATTATGGGACAAAGGCCTATAGATATGATTTTAATTTGTTTTTCTACTAATTCATCCCTCTCTCCTAATGAGGAAATCTCTAGACAACGAAACACAGATTCTTTAGGGTGACTCTATCTCATGTTTTGCCAATCATTGCATGTCTTTTGTGAGCTTTTATCTTCTCGCGTTTGATAGTTGTTATTATTTCTCGTCTGTTTTTCATATTTTGATAGCACAGTAGTGATCATAATTATAACTGACCATCTGCATAAGATAACTATCCGTGTCTTGTAAAGCACTCGGCAAACATGTTTTTCTATTGATTGAAGTTGGCTCTCATTAACATCCTATTTTGTCATTGGCCCTTTAATATACTTCTGGAAAATAAAACCGAAGTTTGTGCATCTGAGTTTTCTGACGGACTTGAGTCATTTTAGTACAAAAAAAATTTGTCTCATGCAGTCAGTGTCGGACCCAGGATTTTGTGAGGGAGGGGGTCATCACATTTTTTAGGTGTCTTTTTTTTCCAGGACCACCCCCCCCCCCCCCCACCGGGATCCGCCCCTCTAAGCAGTAATATACTTTCATTTTTTTTTCTCGAAATATGACAATGAGGTTTAATACAAATAGTTGAAAGCAGAATAAGCCTTCGAAAATATATCAAGTGCGAAGTCTCTCACTCTCTCTCTCCATCTCTCTCTCTCTCCATCCTCTCTCTCTCTCTCTCTTTCTCTCTCTCTCTCTCTTTCTCTCTCTCTCTCTTTCTCGCTCCCTTTCTCTCTCTTTCTCTCTCTCTCTCCCTCTCTCTCCATCTAACACACAGAGACATCAACGAGGGTGTATACGGTGCTGGCTTTGCCACGGCTCAGGATGCCTATGACGTAGCAGTAGTTAAACTCTTCAAAGCTCTTGATAAGGTTAGTCTCATAAACATGCATTTGATATTTTCGTTTTAAGCATTATTATTATTTTTATTATTATTATAATTATTATTGTTATTAATATTATTATTATTATTGTTATTAATATTATTATTATTATCATCATCGTTAATGTTATTATCATCATTGTTATTATTATTATCATTGTTATTATTATTATTAATATTATTATTATTATTATTATTATTATTATTATTATTATTATTATTATACTATATATTATAATTATGTGTAATTATATCTAGTTATATTATTATATTATTACTATTACTATTACTGTTTAAAAGTAGTAACGTTGCAGGCTAGAAGCAGCAGTGGCAGCAACAGCTTGTTCGCAATCAGGTAAACATAATTATACTTCTTAAACAAGATATGTTTATTAATTTGTGTTTACAGGTAGAGGATATATTGTCCAAGTCGCGTTATTTATGCGGAGATCGACTAACCGAAGCCGACATTCGTCTCTTCACTACCTTGATTCGTTTCGATGTCGTGTACGCTCACCACTTCAAGGTACTAATAATCATCATATCCCAGGGGCAGAGACAGGGGTGTCTTGGGGGTTCAGACATTCCCCCCTTTTTTTTTTGCACGGCATAAGTTTTTTGTGTACTGTACCCCCTTTTGTGTGATTGGACACATCCGCTTTTTTCATTTGCCTGTCAGAGATTTTTAGGTGTTAAATCAACACCCCAAATACCTGATTACCTCTTTTTCTCTCTCTCTCTCTTTAAATTTGTGTTGTTGTTGTTGTTGCTGCTAGTCAGACATTTTGGGGAATTGTACCACCCCTCCCCCTTTTCATTTTCTTTTTTGGGGGGGAAATCCTGCATTCGTTCTTGTATTCCGTTACACTATCTATCAACCCATTTCGTATCTTTATTCAGGTTAGTCTGTTTAGTACATAATAAAATCTGGCCTACCACAGAGCCCTGATTAGTTATTGTAGAGTACATCACTGCACATAATAGTCCCTATTGCCTAGTTCACATTTGTATGTCGCTAAGCGCTACGGCATTTGTGTTCACATTGTCTACGGGCATCGTGCAATTTGTTCTTCGGGGCTTCGGGGGCAACCCGCCTAAATTCCGTACGGGCATTGTGCGATGTCAATTCAGTTGCTGTACAGTCTCTACAACCTCCATGAGGAAATCGTACGGAGCCCGCACGGCTCCCGTGGCGAGGCTTCACGGAGGTGGTGCGGTGACTGTGCAGTCGCCGTGCCGTTTGAGGATCCCAATCCCCAGCAATAGGGATTATGTGTACATATTTCATATTTCTGTTCGTAATTGCCGATGCAACATGGTAAACAAGAAGTCAAGATTATTCGTCTTCTTTGATTTATCTTGAGAACTGAGACAAAATGATGAAGAACTGCCAAGATGGCCGATGTAATATACCCATTTGAAAAAGGTGTTGCCCATCTCAAGGCGACTGCACGGCCATGGTGCGGCTGCTGTAAGATGAATGTGCAATATCCTTGCGATTTTACGGGGACTGCACGGGCAGCGAGTGGCAACCTTGTGATAGCTGTGCGAGGGCCTTGCGAATGTACAATCTCCTTACGATTTGTTTTTGCCCCCATGTCCACCCAAAATCGTGCGTTTGCTGCACGATCACGCTTGGCCATTGCACGGTGCCCGAGGATTATGCGATGTCACCTACGACATGTCTACGGGCTAAGGTCTTACGATTTTTTAAAAATTGTCAAAATGCTCTCGATAACAAATCGTAGATGATGCGGAGCCCCTGAATCCGCACGAAAATCTCCGCACGGAGGCCGCGCGGAAAGGGGGATACGGGCAGTTTACGGGCTTCGTAGACACATCGCAAGCCAAATGTGAACTAGGCATATGCAATAGACCTGTTTACTAATTTTATGCATACTTCTTCATCAAAAGTTTCTCTTGGCGACTCAAAAGCTTGCCAGAGGCTTTCCCGACATAGCAACAACTGATGCATGCAAAATGGATTCCATCCATAGAGCTGCCATTATGCATAGCAGGTGCACTAAATAGTTGGTAACTAAGGATTCTAGATAGAAACGTGCATAAATTGAAATACATTAGTAAACAGGTCTATATTCCAAAGAGCTTGAAATCATTACCCCGGCTCTGACAACTGCGACCAACGTAAAGGGCATTCCAAAAAATACTCCTACCAGGTACCCATTTACCTCACCTAGGGTCGAGCATGAAGCTTGGTTTGTAGCTTCATGGGCCGAGTGTGGCAAATGTAGATTAGTGTTGGTGAAATGTTGAGGTCGAGATAAGTGAAAGCAAGCGTCAAAGAAAGAAAGAAAAGGCAGCATAAAATAAACCATAGTTTGAATCAAGTTTGATTTTAAACCATACAAGCTGTAGATCAGTAAGTTTGATAAGATAGGAGGAAGTTAGAATAAGGTCACGCCTATCCATTTCCAGGATTATAGGGCGGACTCCTTAATCGGAAGCTTTCGCTCTTTAGGACACGCACAGTGAATTAATGCATTTTCGTAGGGGGCAAGTGCCCCTTGCTGTCTCCCTGATTAGAGGCCCCCGATGACGCTAGCGATATCAATAATGTAAATAAGTTGTAGGGATTATCATCATTGTCATCATCGTCATCGTCATCGTCACGTCGTTCACACCATTAATATCATCATCAACAATAGTCATCATCATTCGTTATCACATTTATCATCATCATTATTACCATGCACTCCATTTACAATGCATGATGAAGCAATGGCTGTACTGGAGAACAAGATAGGGAGAGGGCTGGGGAGAGAGAGAGAGAGGTGGAGAAAGAGAGAGAGATGGGGTAGGTTAGTGTGTCAAAGCACTGAATGAAGAAGGGCAAACATTTTCTACTCATCTTGAAGTGTCGAGTGATATACTTTTATGAAAAGCATTTACATTCATTAATTATTCATAGGAAATAATGTTGAATATAATAATTTCTCATGCAGTGTGGTTTCTTTGTCAAATTCATCTGGCATGTTATTGTCAAGGAAGGATGGAACGTGATGCCTGTTCCATTTTCGTATTCTCTAGCTAGCTACTCTCGAACTACATTCCTCGCGTTCGTTCCCCGAGTTAGCCAAGTATGAAATTCCCCTCGGTGTAATCATGCCGTCTCCCGTGTGCCTGCTCAAAATTCATTTTGCAAAGGAAAGGTGGTTGTCATATTAATGATACATAACCCATCTAGCGTTATGCCGTCATGTAAGCTATGAATTATGAATTAGACGCAGGGCAAGAGGGTCAGATGATAAGACCACTGAGAGCCAGAAGGGCGTTAACTTCGCATAAAATATAGAAGTTAATGTCCTTACAGTCCTTCTAGCTTTCAACAGATAAGGAGGTGAGAGAAATGCTTGCCTTGTTGCTCATTATGATGACGTAAAGAAGAGATAAGGAGCAGATCGCATGGTGTCTGGCCTCTTGATGCGCTGCTCCCATGCGACCCATTATAGGGGAGGACTGTGCATGGAGGGAAGCGGGTGGTATCGGGAGGCGTCACCTAGGAAACAGATGGTGATAGGATGATGTGGGCGTGGTGGATGGGGTAGACTGGCGCCGTGAAATTTGAGATGGGGAAAGCTGGAGAAACGGGTAGACATGCATATGGAGAATGAAAAATGTGGAAATTGATGAAGATATAAGTGTATGACATATGTTCCGGCTACAACACTATAACCCAATTACGAGCTTCAAACCTAATCCTAACCCTAATCCTAGTCCTGCATGCATCGATCCATACTAAACCATTATCCCTTTCATTAAGGGCTAAATTGATCACATTTTATTCTTCAAATTGGCAACAATATTATTTTTCTTTTAGTGCTACATGGTTCTAATAATGTTCTAATAATAAATGTAATCATTTGAAGACAGTGCGTGGTTACGAACTGTGTCAATATGTTGATAAAATTGCCAATTTCGATCACAAAACAAAGACTTCAAACTTCTCAATGTGTTGCCAAGTTTGAAGCTTATTCTCCTTTTTATAATTCCTGCCATCAAACGCGAGATGGTCATGCAAGCAAAATGGACATATCGGCTAGAGGCGTAGCCAGTTTTCGGTGTTGGGGCCCGAGCACCCAAATCAAATTAACCGACATAAATCAAATCAAATATAACACATGTATACGCATTCCTCCACATTACAATAATTATGATGGTGCTGCTGATAATAATGATGATGATAGTAATAATAACAGCTAGGTCAAACATAAAATTTTTTCCCCCAATAAAATATGAATAACTCGATTGTTTCTTGAAACGCCATCCAAGTGGACATCAGGGAGGTGAATTTAGCGTGTTGATAGGACAAAGTGGCACACATGCTGCTCTTGGAAGATCTACTTTTTTCACTGTTTTTGTCGGTACATCACACATTTTGTCGGTCTACCAGTTGGTTAATTTGGAACTGTATCGAACTGTCATGAAATCCAAATTGGCCGATATTTGATTGCAATGACGGCTCGTGGATTCACTTTTCGTAGTCATTATTTTGTAAATTTTTTCTCAATTGAAAAATCCAATTTCTTTTTTATGGCTGTCGATAAACCCAATATATTCATGGTATGCATTTTATTGTATATTGTTGATTCAATTCTACTAAGAAAAAGCTCAAGCCGACTGGACAAAACGCCCCAAAGCTCCCCCTCTCCCCCACCCCTCTATCTCTCTCTCTCTCTCTCCAGGCTATGTGGTCTTATGACTACCACTTTTCGTTTGATGTTGAATTTTGTTATTTTGTTTCAGTGTAACAAGAAGCGTATCGTGGATTACCCAAACTTGTGGGGCTTTACCCGTGACATGTACCAGACACCGGGGATTGGTGATACCGTCGACCAAGAACATATCCAGAAACATTACCAGGTAATTATTTATAGACTTATGTGAAAAATCATCAGCAATTTGAAACGGATATTATACTATGTATGTCTTCATCACAAAGTGCTGGCCTTATTTTCACCTACAGGGCTATAAAAGCAATGAAAATTGTGTAATCAATTATAACTTGTGTGTAAGGTCAAAACCTTTATCACTGCTCATTCCGTTCCTCTTTTTAAATTGAACTTCAGTGTTTGGAGTCACCCCCCCCCCCAAAAAAATTAAAATCGATATTACTTGAAGCTGCTGTGTCTTAGTTTGCTGCCATCAATAACCGGTCGATTCACGCCCTAAAGAAAACAGTGGGGAAAAAAAGTTTTTAATCGTCTTTAAAATATAAATACCATTCACTGTTTCTCCTTCTCATTCCTCATCCTTCTCATTCCTCATCCAGATGGTCCACCGACACATTAATCCAACCGGTATCGTCGCTATCGGACCTGATCTCGACTTCGATGCTCCTCACGGCAGGGATGTCAAATTCCAGAAGTAAAGGAATGTCGAAAATTCCTCGAAAGCAGAGCATACATAACGAGTTATAACTCAGTAATACTGATATTTGATTGCTTTCTGCTCAATTCAATGTGATAATCAGCTAAATAACTAACATCAATCTCATATGAATGATTGTATTGTAGGTAATACTATAATGGACCTAATTCTGGTCGTTAAAAAAAGTTAAATTACAAATTACAATGTTCATATAACACAATGGTGTAATATGAATGCAATGTTTTCTCCTGTCATTTTAACAATTTATGTGTTTTCAAAATCATGATAGTCAGATATTTTCATGTGATGCAGTGCCTTGTTTCATGATTGCGTCTATGCGATGTTTAGTCATCAATTAACTAGATATGACTTTGTCAGATTTCTTTTTTCATTAGGTTTGGTATCCTGAAATATAACTTTGATATTTATTGTCATATAGTTTCAAGTTTGAAGTTTATTTGTTCCACTTTTACATCAAAACCAATTTATATTTTACAAGCGTAACAGTTGGTTACAAAACAATACGGGTAAAGAAATCAAATCAAGTATCATGTACGGTTTATCAATAACAATAAGTAAGAAGTTTGGACAGATAATTCATATAGATACGACTGGCAAAAAAGACAAATGTAAAATGTGGAGGGGGGGGGCGTAAATAAAAAGCATATTATAGGCTCCCATATATTGACACTCTTAATTTCCAAGACTTATTAAGTCCGAAGGACTTATTTTGGGCCCCGATTTAAATCCAAGAGAGTTTTAAATCGGGGACAAAAAAAGGTCATTTTTAAAATAAGTCTTAGAAATTAAGAGAGTAAGTGTGATTAAAATTTAATTAACAACCCTTGTAGAAATAATTAAAATATAATAATGTATGGCGAGAGATAAATAAATTATACAACAAAATCAAATGTTTAGCAATAAGATTAGGAAACAATTATCTTAATATTATTTTCGTATTTCCAACAAAAGATGGTGTGGTATAATAATGGGCATTTGTATTCAGGTTGTCAGTTTCAGGATCACATGAGGAGACGTCAAAGATCAGTTGCTATTAGATGTACATTCCTCTGTATAGGCCCATGGAAGCACCTTTTCTATTTAAAAAATGTTTTCATATTTATATTATTATTCTCATTTTACTTGGAAAAAGAGGGAGTAGGAAAGTGAATTTAAGACATAGAGATGCCTCTGAAAATGTCCTAACTAACCGGGGTTTTTTTGTTGTGTGTAAACTTAGTCATTTAATATGCCTCTGGAGCTGTGATGTGTCAGATATCGTCATTGTTTGAATGGGTCAAGCTATAGGGGGCGCAAGTTTACGGAAATCTATTGGAACACTGAATGAAGGTTTCGAACTGCAGCGATAAAAAAAAATGAAACTTGACTATCATAATGAATATTTTGTAGTGAAAACGAAATACACTGTCTTAAAGAAGTCCTGTAAAAACAAACAAACAAACTTAGAATGAGAAAGGACTTGCAATGGGGTATGAACTATCCAATTTGCTCCTTGTAATGCAAGGAGTTGATCCCTCACATCCGCTGCATACCTATATATAAAGTCTATATCATCAGTGCTGTTATCATGATCATTTTTTTCCTGTGGATTTTTTAAATTTATATCTTGTAATTTGTTTATTTTTTAAGATGTGAAATAAACTTTCAATCTAAATCCATAGACCAATTAATTCCCTCATGACAAATGAAGGAAGAGTCACCTGCGTAATAATGCAGGCTCCGTTAGGATTTTATTTTGTGTGTGGATGATTTATGATACAAAGTCGACTTTTTAAGTTTGTCCAAAAAAAAATAAGAAGAAGAGTATTTTAGACAACATAATAGTAGTGTTGATGTTTGAAATATTTCATATAGACCTGAATTACATCCTGAAATATTGCAGCTGCTATCCACCATTTGATATATATTTATTCCATAGTTGTAGTCGATGTATTCTTGTATTCGTTTTCACCAAGTGTGTAGGTATCTAGGCCAATGTATACAATAGTTCTTACACATTATGTAAAATCGTGAATTTCGTTTTTGTTTGGGTAAATGATTTCATATGGCGACAGATTGTTTTGTGTAGTATGGAAGAGAGAGAGAGAGAGCAGAGAGAGGTACTCCTCGACCCAGTTGATCAAATGTTTGCATGTAAATTGCACGTTAACAAGGAAAAGAGGGAGATATTAGAGAGAGATGGAGAGAGATAGTAAGAGAAATGGAGAGAGATAGTAAGAGAGAGAGAGAGAGAGAGAAGGGACAGAGAGAGAAGGGACAGAGAGACGAGAGGAGGAAGAGAAGGTATGGGCTTTTTTTGTAATGTGCGAAGGGGAGATTAATCTTTCCCATTTGTTGCTTACACCACTCTTGTTGTTCCAATCATTCCCTGCTCTCCTTCTTCTCTGTATCTTTCTCTACCCTATCTCTCTCTCTCACACTCACTCTCTCTTTCTATTGCTCTCTTTTCTTCTTCCCTCTTTTGTCTTTTCACAATCCCTCTCTAGGTATGTTATTCCTCAAATGATCTCCCCCTCTTTCTCTCTCTCTTTCTTCCCTCTCGGTCTTTTTGTCTTTCATTTTTGCTGTACCTCTCAAATGCTCTCTCTTCCTTTCTCTCTCTCTATCTCTCTCTCATTCCTCATTTTTCTCTTATAAAATCTTCTACTTGATATCAACACAGCAATCGTAGACCTGTTTCTTCAATTCAAAATTTATTCAACTTTTTTCACCTGAAGTTCTAATTTTGGAGATAATCGAGATAAGGCGAGATGTATGCAGATGGTTGTTACCAATTGTTATAAAGAATATTGCACTATGCTAGCTATGATGGCTTACTTGTTCAAAATCAACATAAAAGTTGCATGAAGTATTGGAAGGATGTGAAGGATCAATGCTCAAAATAATGAAATCATAACATTTTAGTCTGAACCAAACAATATCAACCAATCAAATTTAAGGAATAATCAATCTTTTTTAGCAACATGATTAATAGGTGAATTAAGAGTTTTGACTATCTCTGAACAGCCAACTTTTACTTCTTGATACATGTATATCACCATATCATATGAAGTTATTACTAAGCATTTTTAAATACCAATTCAACCCCGATGAAGATTTTCTCAACTCTTCAATGCCGACACATGTAATTGAAGATTACAGTCAGACCGCAGGTCATATGCAAATGAGCAAAAATTGCGCATTTTATTTCCAGTGCCCGAAATGGACTCTCCCTGCACCCAGTCGGCTGTATCGCATAGTCATCTTTAAAGTTATGCTCTTCAATAAATATTAATGCTGTGCTCATTAGACTTTCTGCAAAAATAAATGAATAGTTTACCAACACAGGGATATTTTGTTTCAGTCAGAATTTTAGAAATAAGTTGTTTAAAATAACTGATGAAATAGTCGTACAAAAGCCTTTTTTTCACAAGATTTCAAGTTGTTAAAGGACATGTATATAAAAAGTATATGAGCCGCCATCAAGACACATATGTATTGAAGCGCTGGAATCTCATCTTGTTCATCGTTACATTCAAAACATCCATAAATTTATGACAGAGTCAGGATCCAGCAATATTCAGCAGCAGATTATCCGTTGTCAAGACCATAGAATCTTAGCCCTGTGATTGGCAAGCGAGCCATCTGTAACCAAGTACGCGTTGAATGAAACAATGCGCAACCTGTTGCTTCATCCTTGCGCAAACATGCGCATAGTTGTGGCCTGGCTGTGAGAAAACATCTTGCGTGGTGGTAACCAATCGGAATGCTGGAATTGACTTTTTTAAAGACAAAGTGTGTACATTGGTTACATATTGCTGGATCCTGACCCTGTCATGAAGTGCATATTAATTGCGGATTATTTCAATCTTTGGAAAGTACAGAAAATGCCCTTTGCGCTCATGTCAAATTTGCCCTGGCTCACAATAAAACTATGGTAGTTTGGGCCAGATATACTGTATAAGCTGATATTTTCGCGTACAGATATTTTCGCGAATGGCGACCTCTGCCACATATTCGCGTGTTGTTAAATTCGCGTTCACCACCACACAACAGATCTAGGGAAAGACATGAAGGGATAAATAACCTAAACAGAGTTGATATACCCCATCTGAAAGTGGAAAAAACGAATACATTTACACATCGCGGCGCAGGAATTGTAATGGGGCCAAAAAAATCTGAGCAAGCAATTGTTAGGGCTAGCTTGCTAGGGGATCGCGAAGCGACAACGCATGGTTTGTACTACTAATAGTACAGCACTGTATTGTTCGCCTTGTAAAAATGTGCTCTCGTAATGTTGCATGTTCATAAAAGAGAATATTTTCGCGTGTTGTTAAATTCGCGGGTGATCTTTCATTCGCGAAATTCGCGAAAATAAAACCCTCACGAAAATAACAGCTTATACAGTATATTTCATTTTATTTCCATTTTTTGTCATAAAAGGAACACCATTTTTTACCAATTTTGTCTTTTATTTTGAACACAATAAAAGCATGTCACAAATCTCTGATCCCTCTTCTTTTATTTGATGTATAACTCATGACAATTGGTAAATGATAAGTAGTCCATTCAATAGTTTGCAAATGAGATGTTCCTGGCTGTTCTTGCTCATTATGTATTCATAGTCAGGCAGACCTGGAAATAAAATAGCGCGCTTTTAGGTGAGCTGCGGATTGGCTGATTACAATCAAAATGTGAGAGACCTCCCAAAGTTTTAACATGTACTCGTTCTTCTTTTAAATTGTGCAGATTTGTAAATGTCATGGCTGCAGTACAGAAAGAAATTAGATGTTTAACCGATCATGTAAACTAATCATTTCACTGGGTGACATTCACATCTATACACACTGTAGGCATATTCTTGGCATAAGATCCACACAGTTATGACCATGCCAAGGACACATAATTCAGTTTTCCAGTTAGCAAATTTGCACATGCAGGTTCTTGTAGTTATTATAAAAAGGTAGCCAGCAACCATAATTTGCCAAGTTACCAAATTTAGGTTATCTGATTCAAGATCTATTAAAGTCAGGAATGCCCTTTGCATCGATCAGCATCAAATTGGTAATTTCCCAATTATAGCTTTATGGAAATATATTCCAGCATTATTAATATATTTTCTGTCGATGGGAAGCACTGATAATTGTTTTCTCTTTGGAATATCTGAACAATATAATTTGATACACAGAAACTATCAAGGAACAAATGAGAGAGATATCATCCAAAGAGAGATTTTCCAATCCACCAATTGGTAAGTTGTGTAAGTTCTGTCCTTGATTTTACAATTTAAAATGGTCAAGGTGGAACTTCAAGTTGGTAAAATCCTTGGATTTCATGGAATTGTTTTATCTCTGTGCATAAATGGGATTGACAACTATGGTGATGATTAATTCCTTCATAAAAACACTGGACAGGACTCTTCCAAACATGCTAAATAGTAAATACCCCTCACTGAAGTTTGATTCATTAGCACAGGATCACAAGATTTTTACTCTAAATATGAAATGCTAATGTATTTTATGAAAAGTGCCTTGTAGCTTACATTCTGTAAGATCACAAAAAACTGACTTGATATCATGCAGTTTCCTTTTTGATTCCTTACTCTTTAATAAAGTTAATGATTGAGGTTATCTGTCACAATATCTGTGCAAATGAATCCTGAAGTGACATTGTCAAGGGATTTACATGTTAACTGAAAGCTGCCTGCCTCCAATTCCATTCAATGCTCCTTAGTACAATATGTACATTTGCAGCTTGCATTCTAAAGAAAAAAAATCCAATAATACTTCTTTTCTTTCATTCTATACGAGCAAACCATCATCATCCCGCTGACTCCCAGACCACTGTTTTGTTAATGAACTGATAACATCCATCTCCATGTTATATTTAGCTTGCAATGAAGTCTTCAGTAGCACAACTGCAGCTTGAATTCAGTTCATAAATACATGTATGTACCAGATATAAGCTTGGATCATCACATCACCAAAGTTATTCATATCTAGTTACCAGTAACTGACGGTCTCTGCCATCTCCATTCTGTCCAACTTGGTGATAAACTCAGGGATGTACATCTGCAGGCTAAACTCTGTAGAATCATGCAGTCGTTGGAAGCTAGAGACTTGAGCCTTCTCCATAGTGGTCTTAAATGCTCTTCATATCACAAAAGTTACTACTGTTATAATAAATAATATTAATAACATTTCCTCATAAAACGCTTTACCAGAAACAACTGATCGAAGTGCTTTACATTATTATTACCCTGGTCACTGGATTCAACTACTATTCCACAAACTACAGTGTTTTACGGGTGCGCACATGCTAATCCAATCACACTGGCCTTCGCATCCTACCAGGTACCCATTTAGCACCTGGGTGGAGAGTGGTAAATGTAGATTAATGTCTTGCCAAAGACACTAGTGCCATGCCAGGGTTCGAACCCACGACCTTCGCATCTCCATTCAAGTGTTCAAACCATTCGATTACAACACCTGCTAACTGACAGTTTCTGCCATTTCCATTCCATGCGACTTCGTGATAAACTCCAGGATGTACATCTGCAGTCTGTACTCTGTAGAATCAGGGAGTCCTGCTTTCTCCAGTGTTGTCTTTTACTCTTCACATTGTCAGAGTGATTCATATCTTGTTAACTGACAGTCTCTGCCATCTCCATTCGGTGCAACTTGGTGATGAACTCTAGTATGTACATCTGCAGCCGGCACTCTGCAGAATCATTTGTTCTTTGGAAGCCAGGGACACCAGCTTTCTCTAGGGTAGTCTGTTGTTCTGCAGCACAGGTGTCTAACTCCATGAGGATCCTCTCATCCATTCTCTTCTGTTCCTCAGATATCTTCTTATCCAGTGCCTGTTGTGAAATCAAAGGAACAATGTCGGTGAAGGGCACTGAATAATAATAATAATATTTATAATATAACAGTTGGATATATAAAGTACATTTACCTGGGGATGCAAAGCACAGACTCTTCTTACCTCCACATTAGTTGAGCTCCTATTATAAGGTGCTCAAGCACTCCAGGAATTTCTTCCTACTGTCTGAATCCTCCAACCTACCTAGTCCAATTCAAATGAAATACCGAAAGCAATACTTTATGCATAATAATTATATTTGAACTAAAGATGTCACACTACTGCAAAGTAGTATAAAAGCAAACAAAAATCCCACAAATCATTTGAAATAAACCCACAGAAATAACAGAAAACTAAACTAAACAGAGATTGTATATGGTATGTACTGGATTTTGTTCGGCACATATTTGTTAGACAGGTTTATTCTATGAGGCAGTTGGTTTGATAGTGCATAGGTCATACCTGTGCAGAAAGGATATATCATTCTACTAGCCTTCTCCAAATGCACAACTACTATTGATTGTATGGATACCATTCCCCCCCCCCCCCCCCCAATTAACCCTTTGATGAAAGGCATTATTTAAGGGCTAAATTAATCACATTTTGTTCTTCAAATTGGCAACAAAAATCTTTTTTCTTTTAATCCTACATGGTTCTAATAAAATGCAATTTCACTGAAAATATAAAACATGAATAGGAACTTTGTCGAAAAGTTGAAAAAAAATGCCAAATTTGACAAAAAACAATGATTTGAACCTCTCAATTTGTTGCAAATTCAAGGATTTTAATGCTTATTCTCCTTTTTAAAATTCCTGGCATCAAACGCAATATGATCATGCCACAAAAAAGGATACAGTATTTGCTCTTTCGACTCATGCATCTGGTATATTTTTTAGGGCTCTGAATCAAAAATTATTGAGCCAAATCACAAAATGTGGTCAAGTGTCTCGAAAGGGTAAACATGCATTCACCAGTGTTCTTATAGTCATTGTAAGACTATGAGGATTAGTAAAACAGATTTATGGATTTCAAAACCGGTTCATGTTTAGACTTTGCTAGCCAATACATTGTGACAGTGGGCTTTACATTTCAAATAAAAACCATGCACCTCCTTCTCCTTCTCATTAGCAATCTTTATCCGTGGGATGTTGTGTGGTCTGCTCTGGCAATCCTGAATGGCTGTCTGGTGTGTCTTCTGCATCTGGTACTTCTGAGCTGAAAAACAGATTTTAAAATATGGGAAAGAGCAATTGTTACACTTACATGTGCCGTTTATCATTTAGGAATACCAGTGCTCTCAAATTCAACTCAAAGTGTTATTGGCAGCAAGATGACCAATAAAGCAAGCAGGCCTATTCAGTGATAATTTTTTTTCTATTATCATTTATGTCATATTTTATGGAATATGTCATTTTTAAAATAGCGGATTTCCCCCCAATAAGATTTACAACTACCATAGAGAAGACCCAGATTGGATTTTAGAGCTCAAGGACCTTGCCAGTACACAACACACCATGCTTGGTGATCCTACCAAGTATGGGGAATTTTGGAACAAGAAGTACCAAAGGAGAGCACATTCTACCTGACATGGGTGAAAAATATGTCAATGCACAAAGAATCTTCTTGCATAAAGAGATGCAATTAAATACAACTCCAAAATCAAACGCAACTTGACACTCAGCCAGTCATAATCGTACATGATCATGGGTTGCGAGAGGGTTTTCGCCTAGATTTAGGTTTAGGTTTAGGATGAGTGGTAGGCATAGTATTGAGGCCAGGGGAGCGTTTCATCAAGCGTTTTGTCAGTGATTTTCACCGACAACTGTTATAAGCTACTGAAATCCTTGCATCCGATTGGCTGAGAGCAAATTTGTCAGTAAAAATCACTGACAAAACGCTTGATGAAATGCTCCCCTGGTTTGAATTTAGAAAGTTGACTAGTGGTAGAAATTGACCTCTGAGCAATTGTCACTTCACCATAATTGAGAACCAGGGTCCCGTTCAAATCAGTAACAAGTTACAATAACTGTTATAAGCTATACAGCATTTGATTGGCTGAAGGCAATATTGTCATAGATATGTTGCAATTGATACTGATAACAAGTTTTATTAAACGGGCCCAGAAGGTGTTCAACCTGGGTTAAACAAAAGATACGAGTTAAAGATCACATTGCAAGAAAATCACAAATATGGCAATTAATGTATCACTAGAAACTGGGAAGCTTACAGATGGCAATCGTATAAGTTTTATGTCAACTGCGTATCTGATGATTATAAAAGCACCATAAATAAAAGCTCTTCTAAGCATCTGGAATATCCGAGGATTCACCAGAAATATAGCGATGTTTTGATGTCGTCACACTAGGGATCGATCCTGCTTAAGCAGACGACGTCCTATAATGAATGAACGTAATTGCAATGCAATTATTTATCAAATTATAAAGAGTTTGGTATATTTAACATGACCTTATTTCACACCATTCTAAAAGGGAAAGTGAAACTGATTCTGATAGCTAAAACCGTTTGATTGTAAATACATAGGAGAAGGGTCAATGATCAATGAAATAAACCCCACTTTCAAATTGAAAAGCCCTCCGAATAATAGCATGGATGGTATTCGTTCCCTCTTGAAACGCGGAACATGCCCCGGTGCAAGCAGCTGAAAATACAATGGCGTCTTATTTTGTTTACAAGTGACTGATTCCTTTATTTTTTGAACGCTGCATTTTTCATCAAAATAATACCATACACGAAGTTAAGAGTGAGGCAACAGACTAACATTAAGACTGACGCAAGTCAAGTAAGAGAAATAAGTGAAGAGGAGATGACAAAACAGGTACTGAAAAATGTGTAAGATGTTATGGGACATCGTCTGCTTAAACAGGACTGGCCCCTGGTGTGTCGTCACACATCTCAGCAGCGTTCGAGGAGCTCTTCAGCTGCTATATCGGGGGCTGTATTTTACCGTTTTATAATTGATAATAATCATTACTTCAAATGTTTCCAAGCGTTGAATTTGGATAACCTTGTTTAATTTATGCCATATATGCAATAAAAAGTATTAAGCCAATATTTACTTTGATGGAATTTTCTTGTAATGTGATCTTTAACTCTGTTTGGGCTTTCTATCACATGTTCATTAGTCCTTACATTTATGACTATTGTGGAGCCTTGCTCTCTGTTCCATAAGCTTTCTCTCCATCATCTGTTGTATCTCAGAGAGATGTTGTACAATCTCAAATACAGTCCCATCCAACAGAGACAGGGCCAGACTTGATAGAGTGGTGTAGGGCAGACGCTGCTGAAAATTCCTGAACATAATGTGAAAATAAGATTACAGAATTATGGGTAACAAAAATATATCCTTCTTGCAATATATTGCAATATATCATACAGATCTACTTCAAAATATTGACTGACAACTAATAATGAAATCATTATGAACAATACTTGATTTAATGATAATTATATAATATGGACTGGCTTGAAGGGGATATCAGAATATATTGCCCGCAACAGAATCATATTGCCCCGAGTCGAAGATGAGGGCAATATATATATGGTTCTTTTAATCGACTCACCAAATTGCGAATATGAGATTCGCAGAGATGTAGATGTAGTGATCCCATCATTCAAACATCCATAACTTTCTTATTCCTTTCTTTCAAACTTTCACCATCCTATTTTTCTTATTTTTCTGCTTTCACACAAATCATCTTATTACCAAGGTTGGATTGCCCTTTAATTCCCTTTTCCTTAGAGATACTTACAATGGAAGCTGCTGAGCCATTCCTTGAAGCTCACTCAGGATGGAATAGTGACGTTCTTGTTTCTGTCTTTTGATATCCTCTTCTGATACCAAGTACGCCCCCTCCAGGAACTGGTCTTGACCCCCACCAGCCATGTCCATCCTCACGAAAGTCTATTTATCATGGAACGATTCCCACTGTAATGCATTTAGCAAACAAATTAGATGCTGGTAAGAGGTTCAGTACATTAAAATTAGATGAAAATAGGGTCTAGTTAAAAATATACAGACAGCTACCAAACTTCTGCAAGAACTTTGTTACTGTTCCTGTTTGATTTCCAATAATAGGTTTTGTGTACGTTACTTAGCAGGGATTGGTCCAAGGTAGATTATACATGATGAGGAAGGGGGAAACAAATACTTTATCATCGTCATCTTGGAAACCCCAAATTTATAGCAGAATATAGTTGCTGAAGAGTCCCTGAATCAGGGGCGGTATTCAAATCAAAACGCGCATTAAAGCATTTAACTCGGCTAAGTAAAATGGCTTAACTCGTATTCAGATCACTTTAAGGTATTTTTCTTTAGCAAGCCCACTTTCGGGTAAGTAAAATGGCTTAACTCCTATTCAGATCACTTTAAGGTATTTTTCTTTAGCAAGCCCACTTTAAGGCCAAATACTTACTGATATCCATTGTGACGTCACATATCCCGTCTAAAATCTTGCGCAATAAATGCATCACTGTAGATGCGCGCTTACAAAGTTTGCCTGTGCGCAGCTTATACTGCTCCGCGTATGTATGGAAGCCATGTTCCTGTCAATCAAGTAATTGGCTTAAGTCTGATAGGGAGCTGAATACCAAAAGTATTTTATCTCAGCTGAAATCTAAGTAAACTACTCAAATTTCATTCTTAAGTATTGAATTGAATACGGGCCCAGGTTATCTAGAAAAAGTAAGTAAATCAAATCCTGCTTACATTGATTTTGGTGTTATATGTTCATTTACACTAGTGCTGCAAATGTTTGATACAGTCCCACATAGGTCTGAAAAATGTAAGTGATACTTGCCAAGTCTGTCAATGAAGTAAGGTTGGGATGAGAACTAGATGAGAAACAAATATTTTCAGAATTCGTATTTTCGGAATTATTAGCCTTCGGAATTATGAACCCTTTTTCATTTTCGGAATTATGAACACTATGTCATTTTCAGAATTATTGACCCTCCATCGTTTTCAGAATTATGAACCTTTGGAAAATTTACGAACCATTCGAGTAACGAATCTTCGCTAAAACGAACCTTCGTAATTTCATCAAATGTTCGGAATTATGAACCCCTTACTATGGGAAATTTGCGTTTCGAAATTATGAACCTTCGGAAAAACGAGTAGCCCCCTTGGAAAGACTTTGTCACACATGCACACATAACTCATTTAACTACAGGGAGCTCCATCATCGTTGGAGTTAAAGGGATACGCCACCAGGCGGCCGTGGGGAAAGTCAGGATTGCGAAGCCCCATTCACTCGTACACACAGTTTGTGCGTAGAATGCGTCTGTCGGACAGCTGGGATTACATTTCGGACTGCACGAAGCTGACCAAATCTCTCATGAGAGCTCGAGCTCGAGCTCGAGCTCAGGCCAGGCGGAGTGTGCATGTTGCGCCGCGACAAGTCTGTCCGAAGTTTGCGCCCCGTGGGGCAACGGCATGATCAGGTGACGATCACGGTGCCCTCTCGCGGCATAAAAACATCTGCAACATGCAATCTGCGGTTGAGTATCCCTTTAAAGGCCAAGTCCACCCTAACAAAAAGTTGATTTGAATAAATAGAGAAAAATCCAACAAGCATAACACTGAAAATTTCATCAAAATAGGATGTAAAATAAGAAAGTTATGGTATTTTAAAGTTTCGCTTAATTTAAATAGAATATTTTTATTTCTGCAGATTTCACAATTAGGAAGCTCTCATTGAATTGTGTATAGGTTGCAACAATGGCAATTACACATGTTCAGCGAGGAATCAAACCTTGTTTCACATTATAACAAGGAAAAATTAAAATATTTCGTATTTCACGTAACAAAATACAAAAGAAATAGTGAGTGGGTGACGTCACTGGTTCCCTCATTTGCATACTGAGCAGGATGTGCATACAACTGTTTTGCGAAATTAAGCGAAAATTTAAAATACCATAACTTTCTTATTTTATATCCTATTTTGATGAAATTTTCAGTGTTATTAATATTATTTATGCTTGTTGGATATTTTTCTATTTATTCAAATCAACTTTTTGTTGTTAGGGTGGACTTGGCCTTTAATGCACACATTGTCACTGACTAAATCCGAGCGTGAACAGTGTTGTGATTGATCGCGACTTGGGAGTAAATGCAGTTGAGTTGCTTCAATTTAAGTGGAAATGTTGCCATGGTTGCTAAAATTAAAAACTTTCTTTATGGACATTGGAAATGGAATAACCAGGCTAACAGTAACATATAACAGTTAAATTAAAAAATATTAAAGTTAGACAATGATGTAGACCCTAACTTTTAGTATTATTATATTTGGCTTTTTGTCCTTTTCTCAAGTTATACGTCCATTATGTTTTTGTAATGTCGTTGGATTTAATTTGACTTTCCTACAGGCTACAACTTTACAACAAGACAAACTACAATTTCAATATTAACATGCTGCAGCTGTCAGCATACGGGGAGCTGAATGAAAACCTGCCCGCTTCTCCGGGCTATTCGTTCATCCTCACCGCTCAGCTTCGGCTCTCAACTTCATTAGAATAATCAAATCAACACACACCTGGCTGTGATTTCCTGACGATTTCCTCGAGTTAGATCAGATCTCTACACCTTGGTGCCTTTCCCTTTCACTATTTATCTGAAATATATGTCTAAATGTCCATATTCAAATATTTATCATGTTTTCATCAAATTATTTCACCTTCTTTTTCTTTATTATTTTCGTCTCACAGCTCGCTGGCTACGCTGCAGGCTAGGCCATAAACGATACTTCTATGGATATCGATATTTTACAGCGATACTGTAATTTATGCACAAACTCTTAATAGCTCTTTAAATTTGAATTTCGGTATCAAAAATTGAAAATAACTTTTATTATCCTTATACAATGAAATTCGTGCATTTTAACTGAGAATTGAAATATTAAATGAATATTTAAAAAACAGCAAATAGATATTACATCTGTTTAAAAACTAGATTTAAAAGGCATAAAGTTTTATGCAAATTAGTGTCATGAATACTGTTATGAGGTACCAGCCAATCAACGTCTTTCATTCTCGGCTCTTTAAACCAGGCGCATCATTGAAACATCATTTCAGAGCAAGATATCAACACGAGCAGGTGAGGCTCCACTCTTGTTAAGAAATTTTTATTAGTTTGGCTGTCAGTACAGGAGATTTTTGTGGATTTTCTTAATTATGAGAGATTAAATGATACTTGTAAATGATGTGCTGTGGTATTTTTGAAGTTTTACATGTGAAATTGTGATTGTTTGATGGTGTGTTTTCTTGCCTCTTGGCGTGACTTCTGTCAATGTGCATGTGTGTCTTGTGGAAGTTGTGACGATAGACTGGCAGAATTTTTGAGTTGCAATTATCTTTCAATTTCATTTTGATTGTTTCCTTGTGTGTTGCTGGTTCAGATTTTTTTTTTTCATTTGGAATGAATACAACAAACGGGGTTTTTTAATTTTTATTCAAACTGTTTATGATGGTGCTGTGAGTGTGACTTTGCGTCCTTGCAATGCCAAGCCCAATGACTCGACTCCAACTTCTGTTCTAAGTCCAACAAACTAGTTTAGGCAAACGTGTAAAGAAGGATGGACAATATTTGTATATTTGAAACTAAACATGCTAAAGTAAAGACTGTCAAAAATCTGGCGAATCTGGCAATTGAATTTGAAAGAGTAACGACTAACGTAACTATCAGAAAGTTTGTCTTCAAATTCCAGTTGGATGATGGGAAGTCCACCCTGATTAAGTTACAAGTTGGTTTAAAAAAAGGAAAGTTAAACATTACATTATAGTGACGGTTTGAGCAAAATACGATGAGTAATAATAAATAAGATTAAGAAAGTTATGAATTTTTAAAGTTGTAATCAAACACAAATTGGCAACTACATGAATTGATGTATCTTGCAAGCTCCTAGTCTCCCATTTGTCCTGTAACCAAAAAAATATTCAGTTGTACATGCACCTTAAATTTAATCATATTTTTAAAATGAAACCTGTATGAAAAGAATCTATTAATTCATCAAAAACATAAGAAAATGAAAATCTATGGAATCTGTTGACAGTACTGAGCAAATGGAACTGGAAGAGGAGCTCGCAAGATGCGTCAGAGTTGCCAAATTATGTTTGATTACAACTTGAAAAATTCATAGCTTTAATATTAATTATCTTACCGGATTTTATGAAACTTTCACTGATCTGTTCCTATCTTTTTTTTTTTCAAATCAATATTATACCAGGGTAGACTTTCCCTTTAAAAGAAGCAGAAAACTATTTTAAAAATTAGTAAATCACCACTGCCCCCCTCCCCCCAAATAAATGGAAAGTTCAGCAAATTAAAGATCTTGTACAAATTTGTAGAATAATAAGAATAAGGGTAGATTAAGAATGGCTCTTAAGCCTTGTAATATGGCTAGATGTACATGTAAGTGCACGGAAAATTCCAATACAATGTACCAATCAAACTGGGGATAAAATGGCCTTTGGGCTTTTCCCACTTGGCATGTTAAAAATGCCTTGCAAATGCCCTCACAGTAGCATGATAATGCACTTTGTTGGTACACCTGTAATATGAATTGCACTTCACATGGGAAATATATTTCATACTGTCTAGTCGGGCTTCAACTTCAAGGCATGGAATTTGTTTACACTTATCCAAATGAGGGAGATGTTGCCTTTCAAGATTCCAGGGATTGGCTTGGGAGGATCAAAGCAATTTTTCAGGTTGAAAGTACAGTATGCATGGTAGATATTTATATATGTAGTTATTGGCCCTTGGTGGGGGGAGTCTTTGCCATTGGTATTTTTTTCTGAAATCCCCCATTGCCGTACTGAGTACATGGAGTAGGTCCATGTGAAGTACATGTATTAACTCCAAGGGTGTTATGTACTGGTGAGAAGTGAGAACCATGTTTATGGTACATGTATGTGAATGGAAAAGGAATGGTCAGGATAAGAACTCTGATTTTAAAAATCCTTTCTTAATTTCCTTGTGTTTTCCAGATTGTTACCCAGCTTCTGAAACACAACTTCAATTCACTCCAACGAAGAGTCCAAACAGACTTGACTACACTACAATTCTCTACAATCTTCAAAGTTCAGTTTCATTAGCCTTGTTCACGACAACCAAGACATCATGCCTGGAATTGAAAACAACAGGATGAGTGCCTTCAAGAACAAGTCGAAGGACTCTAGTGTAAGTAACCGGCCGGTAGATCTGTCGAATATTGCAAGTTGTTTTGGGGGGCAGGGGTATAAATTGTTCTCCTCAGATCAATTCACTGCTCTTGTGCCATACAGGATACAGGATTTAACCTGGAGTTTGAACCTGTCGGGTGTGTAGGGTTCATGATTATTACTTCAAGGCTTTTAAAATAGAATGCAAGATAATAAAATTTTCAGGAAATAAGTATCTTTTTTACTTTGTGCTATGTAAGAATGCTTTTGATTTTTCAGTCCTGCAGTACTTCATTCCCATTTTTTTTTATAGAAAGTCCGTTATTGTTACTGCATTCACTATTAAAAGTAATACAATGGTTTGCCAAATTCTTTTTCAAAATGTGATATGCCTTTATTCTTAGGAACTTCGTCGAAGGCGCAATGAGGTGTCTGTTGAGCTGCGCAAGGCTAAGAGAGATGAGCAGATGCTCAAGAGGAGGAATGTTAACACAGAAGAGGAACCTGTTAGTCCCTTAAAAGAAAAGAAACAGGTACTTATGACATGTATGTCTTTGTTTTACTCATAAGCTTTTGCTAAATTAAGAAACTGCATACCAAGAATGCAAATTTTCAGCAATTAATCTTACAATCTTTGACATGTTATTTCTTTGTTTTGTTTTGGTAAAGTTTTCCAGTGTCTTTTTACGAAAATCATTTATGCTATGGCATATAAATTTGCAAGCAATCATAATCTTGTTATCTCTAACTTACTTTTAGCCCACGGTTCAGATGACTATTCCAGAGATTTGTAAAGGTATCTCTAGCAGTGACTCATCAATCCAGTTCAATGCAGTACAAACGGCAAGGTAAAAAAACATTTTCTTTTTCTTCAACAACAATCAATATAAGAGGTGCACACTGATAGGCCCTCCATCTAATTGCACTTTGTTCTCTAAACCAGAAACAATCACGACATGAAAGTTTTGAAATTTCCAATCGACAGCCATTTTCACAGCCATTTTCACAGCAAGAAACTTTCGCCGATTGGAAAAGTGCAGTGTTGTCAGTTGTAATTCAATAATTTCACGGCATGAAACTTTCACGAGTCTGAACCACTTGGGAAATTTGCAAACATTAAAATAAATACATAACAAAAGTGTCGTGTTTCACAGTATTCTGGCCCTAGCTGAACTTGGTTACACAGAGTGCAGCCTTGAATGATAATGCTATCCTCCCCTACATGTCATATTTATCTTCAGTTACTGGAGTTTATTATTCTTCACCCCAGTAAAAACTACAATAAAATGGAGAACAAACAATCCTAGTGAAATTGAATTCTGCAAATCTTTTGTTCATTATCTACAACCACGCTCTTTATCTGCACAGGCGAATGCTGTCTCGAGAACGTCAGCCTCCTATCAACCCCATCATCAGAGCAGGACTTGTACCCAAGTTTGTGACATTCCTTGGCCACAGTGATGAGTAAGTAATGTCATCATTCTCCCATGTTCGTGAATTTTCCCACAAAACATATTGCTATGACTGTATGCAACATTTTGTACCTAGAAGTTACATGGAATGCATTGTAAAATAATTTTTGATATCACAAGTTTTACTTTCTAACCAAATGGCATGTGTTGTACTCTGTAGAGTGGAAACTCGTTATAAAGAGGTCTGATATAACAAGGTTCCTGATATTTTATAAGGTAATTTTGCTGGTCCCAGGTTTTTTTTTTTTTTTTTTTTACCCTGATATATCGGGATTCCTGACATAGCAAGGCAATTTTCATGGTGCCAAGGTCCTCGTTATATTCCCCTGTACTAGTAGTATAATGCTTAAACCTTTTGTTATAAATAGATGAACTCTTTTCCTTGTGAATGTTAACATGTGCTCTTTCTGTCTCAAGTCCCAGGATAACTACAGTAATTGACCTATTTCTGCTGTCCCGTATATATATATCTCTAGCCCAACAATCCAATTTGAGGCTGCCTGGGCTTTGACAAACATTGCCTCCGGAACACCTGAGCAAACCAAGGCAGTGGTCAGCGAAGGCGCCATTCCAGCTTTTATCAAGCTCCTATCATCATCCCATCAGAATGTATGTGAGCAGGCTGTCTGGGCCTTGGGCAACATTGCTGGTACGTTGGGCTTTCTTCATCTGGAGCATAAAAAAGTTGCATTTCAATGCAACTCCAAAATGGAAATAGCAAGTCCTAATAACATGATTCTGATTGTGTGAAAATCTAATTGCATTTGATTTTCATCTTTGCCTCTGATTTACAAATGTCTTATCAAATGAGCATGGGACTAGAAACTTTTCATTTAATTTTATGACTTGAAGAAGCAACAAAAAAATGTGTAGTGTTTTATACTTTCATTATGTTATCAAATTCATTCACCAAGTTTGACAGAGAACATAAGTGAATTATTTTCATATATCCTAGATTTCCAGGTATGTGTGGCCATGTCAAGCATATTGGTTAAACATCTTTTTTCTCTGTAAACAAATTTTTATGCATTTTACTCCCAGTGTTAAAGATCGTATGCTCGATCTGTAATGAAAAACACCAGTCAGAAAAAATTGGAACCAGCGGGATTCGAACCTGTCATCTACTGCTTGCCGGGCAGCGACTGGGAGTAAAATGCCTAAAAATTTGTTTACAAATTAAAAATTCCTCCCATCAAGCTTCTTTGTTTACTAACCATTGTCTACGGCGGACCGTTTGAATATTAATGAGTCAGAAAGAAGAGGATCTTGGGTATTTGATTCCAGTTCATCGTGACTTAGCTGTGAACCAGAATAGCCTGGTGGTTAAGTCGCTGCCCGGCAAGCAGTAGATGACAGGTTCGAATCCCGCTGGTTCCAATTTTTTCTGATTGTGTTTTTCATTACAGATCGAGCATACGATCTTTAACACTGGGAGTAAAATGCCTAAAAATTTGTTTACAAATTAAAAATTCCTCCCATCAAGCTTCTTCGTTTCCTAATCTTTTTTCTCGTTTTCAATACCAGGTGATGGACCAGAAATGAGGGATGTTGTGACCCGCAATGGTATCCTCCAGCCTCTATTGGAACTCTACCAACCTACAACCCCAGTGAGTGATACTGTTTGTTTCATGAAATTCCTTCCAACTGAATGCTGTCAAATTAGCCCATTGTAATTTAATGATTTTACATGTACATATAATCACCTCGGTCTGCAAGGCCTTCAAAAAAATTAAAACAAGTATGTGAGTAGGAAAGATAACCAATATGCACTTAGTATGTTATCCAGTGTCATCCTCTTCATATTGGTGAATTTCCTCACTGAAGTTTCCTTCTCTGGAAGCTCTTTTGTAATTGTGTTAGCCAAGAATCTTTACTGATCTATATAAATTATATTTCTGGTATGATGTTCACTAAAGTTTACTAAGCCCTGATGCTCATTTCTTCATCTTAGGTTCCTTTCCTGCGCAATGTAACCTGGACACTGTCCAACCTTTGCCGTAACAAGAGCCCTCCACCAGGCGACGAGGTCGTGTCTGGTGTGCTCCCCGTTCTCCAGTCTCTCATCCACCACTGTGACAAAGAAATTGTAGCGGATGCCTGCTGGGCTCTCTCATACCTTACTGATGGCAGCAATGACAGAATTGAGGTCAGTGTCTTGTCAATTCCATCGTATTTCTTCAGTACACTGCAGTAGAAAGTGCCTCCATGAGTTACATTGTAAATTTGTATTTTTGTTTTTGTGATTCACTTGTACCGGTATGTTGCTCAAATATGTGAATAGATAAATTCCAGTAAGTCATAAGTTATTTCAATTAGATCCTTTTCTTTGCAGTTCAAAATGCTGCACAATATTCCCCGTTTAGGCTACTTCAGCAATAATTGATCACTTAAAAACAAAAACATACAAGCACACATTCATTCATATTCTCATTGAAATACTTTACTTCTTTTCCTAACAGCTTGTCATCAAGGCTGGTGTTGTGAACAGAGTTGTTGAACTTCTAAGGAGCAATGAAATATCAGTAATTGTGAGTATTCTTTTAAAAAGCCCATCTTGTTCAGTGTTCATTTCCAGAAGAAATAGTATGCAGTAGCTAATCTTAATAAGCTAATGCCGGTTGCCACACTTTCCAAGGGTCACATAGTTTTCCTTGGGATGTGTTAAGAGCATTGTGCTTCTGATGCAGACCTTTTTGTTAATATAGTGTAATTGCAGAGTTGATTTTTGCATGATTTTAAAACATTTTTTTATATCAAGTTTTCATTGTTAACCCTATATAGCCCGGGCTATTTTGAAACTGCATAGCCCGAGGGGGGGCTAATTTGGCCCCCCCCCCCTCAGATACACTTTATACACCGATTGCGACCAAACTTGGCGTGTTCGTGTCTCATGTATTGTGCAAGAATGCATAGTCAAATTTATGATATACATTGTTTTTATTATTTAATTATGCAAATATGCAAATTTTTTCAAGGAATTCTCATTTTTTTCATTTTTCCCCCCATTTATGGAGAAAATGCATTTAAATTTGGCATTTTTGTAGCTTGTCATATAATCTAAAAGATAGCTAAGTGAATTTGACTGTATTGAAATTTCATATTCATAATTAGATTAATTATGCAAATAAGCTAATTTTAAAATTATTGGAAACCGCCATTTTTTGTGACATTGGTCATGAATATGTGCTATATCTCCGCAACCGTACCCCCGATTTTCACAAATAGGGTCTTAAAATGTGCGCGAGATGTGAAAGAAAAAAGTCATGAAATTTCAGCACGAGATCATTTCGCGTTAAAAAATTATCGCCAAAAATGTTGAGGGGGGGCTAAATTAGCCCCCCCCCCCCCCCCCCGGGCTATTGAGGGTTAAAAATAAACATTACCAGTATAGCCTTGTACATGTTAATTTAGGAGATGCTTTTGAATCAGTACAGTCTTTGCTTTTCTGTTGACTATTTCTGATTATTTCTTTCCATTTAGACCCCTGCCCTCAGGACAATCGGTAACATTGTAACAGGAACAGATGAACAAACACAGGTAAGAAGGCAATTATTATAGTTATTTTCTCATGCCCTGTTGAGATATTGTGCAGTGAAATCAATAAAATGCCATGTCCAGTGAATAGGAAGTGTCATTGGCAGGGGTGGGGGGGTGAGGAATGTTCTTTTAATCTTAATTGTGAAATTCTAATATGGATTACAAAAATTAATATGCATTAGGAATGTTAATTGGATGTAAATGTTTGAAATATGTCACATCCTTTTTTCTATTACCTCTCCGTCTTCCTTCTGTTGATCCTAACAGTGAATCCTTGACATATAATGACACAACTTGTTTGGTTTCAGACCGTAATTGATTCCCAGAGCTTGCCATTGTTTGTCGCCCTCCTGCAACATCCCAAACCGAACATCCAGAAGGAGGCTTGCTGGACCATCAGTAACATCACAGCAGGCAATGTACAGCAGATCCAGTCAATTGTCACAGCTGGTCTTCTACCCCCACTTGTCACTGTTCTTGAAAAGGTAAGGGGTATCACTAAATACACTTCACACAACTACAACGGAACTGATATTGTTTTTTGGCTTCTTTACAAGAATGGTTAGTGTAAAGCTTTTGAGCAACGAACAAGTGTGAAGATTGAAACAAAATTTGAATGAAAATGTGTAGAAATAAGAGAAGGGTTTTAGTTTTCTCATGTTTTATTCTGTGGATGATCATAGAAAGAGCAATAATCACTAAGATAAAGTAAAGTTATGCTTGATTTGACATTTGCCCATGCCACATGTGCTTCAGGTTTTATTGTATCAAAGATATACGGTTGGGGCTTTGGTTTCAGGTTTGGATACGTATTTGGTAACGTGTTGGGTCTATGGTTAAAGTTACAATGTACAGATTTGTTTAATGTTATAAATAAACCATAGAGCAATTTTGGATGGAGCATGTTGTGGTACAATAAACTGATTTTTCTCTGTCTTTTTATCTTACTAAAAGGGCGACTACAAGAGCCAGAAGGAAGCCTGCTGGGCAGTGACGAACCTGACCTCTGGTGGATCAGTAGAACAGATTGTGCAGCTGGTCCAGGCCGGTTGCCTTAAGCCCCTCTGTGATCTTCTCAGCGTCAAGGAAGCTAAGATCATCCAGGTCATTCTAGATGCATTAAAAAATATCCTCTCTGTAAGTATCCTTGTCACTCATCCTCATGAAGCTAGACAGACATAATATCATACGATGATGGTAAAATTGAACATGTGCCTTTAAAAAAGATAATTCCCAAAACAAAGCAAGGAAAATGGTTCCCATACAATTATACATAAATTTTAGTAGAAAGAAAAGTTATTAAGTTTGGTGACCCCCCACCCCCATAAAATCCCAGTCCCACCTGTGTGATATAGCTATGTTGCAGCTAATTTCTTCCAAGTGTTACTTGTACATGTATTAATAAAAAAGGGGGGGGGAGGAACACTATTACTGTAGTGTGTAAAATGAAACTGGGGACTTGCCTTAGTTAGCTAAATTGTATTAATTTGTTCCAACAACTGCAGTATTATCTGGTGGTGTTTCATAAAGCTGTTCGTAAAGTTAGCATGACTTTACGAACGACTGGAACATGTTCTTGGGTGCTATACTAATCAGATTCTCAATCATTTAGCACAAGAACTGATCACCAGTCGTTCGTAAAGTCGTGCGTAACTTACGAACAGCTTTATGAAACACCCCCCTGGTGGCATAGATAGGAATATAGATTACTGTTAGGCCAGCTAATACCACATTCGCACTGCCACACCGACCAATTCTTGGCCATTGGTGGCAATGTAATATTTTGTTTGGTCTGTTGTCGATCTGGCATTGGTCTTGTTGGTGTGACTGTCGTATTACGTTGACACGCTTCATTGTTATTCTTGTTATATGAAATGTATGAACTGTTGGATCTTTTGATTACTTAGGCCGCTGAAAAGCTTGAACAGCTTGAGACTGTATGCCTGATGATTGAGGAAGCTGGTGGTCTAGACAAGATTGAAGCCCTCCAGCAGCATGAGAATGAGAATGTCTACGAGATGTCCCTCGAGATCATTGAGAAGTACTATTCTCCACAGGTACGTAACTCGCATCTTACACTTAACTTGGAAGTACAATGTAGTACCTATTTCTATGTAGTTGGCAAAATATAACCCCCACCCCACCAAAAGAAAATAAAATACATGAAAAGATAAATGGATATGAATGAATAAATAATTCTTATTCCTCAGAGACATCTGAAAATAGTTTTTAACTAAACTGCTGATTTGGAAGTTGGTTGTCTGCTTGTCTTTTGTGTCATTGTAAACCTGGTAGATTTCATTGTTTATCATTTTACCACAGGAAGAGGAAGATGTGAAAGTTGCCCCATCAACGAACGAGAGTGGAACCTATGAATTCTCAACTCAACAGTGTGCTGCCCCGCAAGGAGGTTTTGCCTTTTAAATCAAGATCTGTATTCTCTCCTGTAAATGTGTGCAAGACAGCAGCAACAAAGAAGGCTCCATCTTGTGTAGAGATATATAACATTTTGTGGATGTATGTGTCTATGTGTAGTTGTGTGTATACTTGGTGAAATAATGCGGTAAATTGCCAAGCCCATTTTCGGTCTGACCGTCCCTTGTAGTGGATGAGGTGTCTTCAAGTAAGTATTTGTGTGTCAAATGTAAATATATGGAGATTTGTCTCCTTAAATCTAACTTTAAGAATTAACCGTCTCTTCTTGCATAGAAATTGCTTATGTGTAGCAATATTCAACATTGTTTAATGGCTAAACTGCAGTTTTCATTCTTATTGGTATTAGGGATCTTTGTTTGTAATATAATTATGTGCTGAAAAACCTGAAAGAACAATTGGAGGTCTGCCATACATTGTTCAGAAAGCATTACAAAGAGTTTGGAATGCACATAGAAAATAGGGAGTCTTTCTTTCATTGTAAACTGTGTTCTTGTAAATACTCGTTGAATATTGTATAGTATGAAATAATCTACTTGGAATCCTGCCTTCTCATGAATGCATTTGAGCATGTTAGTGTGGAACTTCAAATGTTTATCAACGTGAATCAATATAAATTGAATGGACAAAAGAAGCCTGTATGCAATTACATGTTATTTTAGTTAATTCACTGTGTCCATTAATGAATGGTACCTAGAAAGCAGTACTTTAATGTAATGCATTGACATGTGGCAAGCATTGTAAAGTATGTTTATCTGTTTGTTCCTACTCTATCATTTGTATGAAAATCTTGTTACAAATTCATTTTATGTTTCTTTTCAACAAAAAGATCATTGTTACGTTCATTGACATTCCCATGTCACTATGAACATGGCGAACAAAGAAGTGGACAAAATATACAGCTCCCCATTGTACCTTCCACAATTGCTCTGGTAGACAAAAGAACACCCGTCATTGCTATTATGTAAAAATATGTAGAACATGTGTCGCATGCATGCATATTCACTTGTTCTACTTATTTTATAATAGCAGTGAAGGATGTTCTTTGGTCTACCAGAGCAGTTGTGGAAGGTACAATGAGGAGCTGTATATTTTGTCCACTCTCTTAGTCATCATATTCATAGTGTTTTTCTTACAGGTTAAAGACTGAAATTAATTTCATTTATATGCTTTTGTATGAAATGTGATCAACTAACACAATTTTCTCTTTACAGGTTTTTGTACACTTGTAAATACAAAGCATTATTTTGTACAAAAGAGCAATACAGTGTATTTATGAATTCTGAAAATCAGAACTTGTGAAAATGAAACTCATTCACCTTGCGGAATAGCAAGAGCAATAAAACTTATTCTGGTGTCACAAATAAATAGTTTGTCACCTTGGTATATTTACATGTCTGAGTCAAGTTAGGATTAATTACCTTTGTAATTATATTGTACATGTACATGTGCATGTAATTGAAATTGATTGGGGGTTTACATGGATGATGATTAAAGTTCTTAAAGGGAGCGACAAGTCGCAATCTATGGGCGCTTTTACAGTTGGCTGCTCCTTTCTCTGGATCAAAGTTCAAAGCGACTTCAATTTATCGTGCGCAGCTAATAAAAGTTCGCACATTGACCCAAATTTGAGTAAACAAGATCGCGCGTTCTTTATTCCAGTATTTGAATCTCATTGGTCGGTTGCGTATGAAGGGATTCGAGTTAACGATCGCGCGAGGAATCCGGCAATAACATTCCTTCGGTAGCGCACGATGAGATTCAAATACTGGAATAAAGAACGCGCGATCTTGTTTACTCAAATTTGGGTCAATGTGCGAACTTTTATTAGCTGCGCATGATAAATTGAAGTCGCTTTGAACTTTGATCCAGAGAAAGGAGCAGCCAACTGTAAAAGCGCCCATAGATTGCGACAATCTGGTCCAATCGTGCGCTACCGAAGGAATGTTATTGCCGGATTCCTCGCGCGAACGTCAACTCGAATCCCTTCATACGCAACCGACCAATGAGATTCAAATACTGGAATAAAGAACGCGGGATCTTGTTTACTCAAATTTGGGTCAATGTGCGAACTTTTATTAGCTGCGCACGATAAATTGAAGTCGCTTTGAACTTTGATCCAGAGAAAGGAGCAGCCAACTGTAAAAGCGCCCATAGATTGCGACTTGTCGCTCCCTTTAAGATAGTGGATGAGAAATGTGAAAGAATATCAAGGGACACATAAATAAAAAAAAAAATATCAAGGGAGATAGAAGTTCTGGAGAGGGAGAGAGAGCAATAGATAGCGTGGTCATCCGGGTACTTTCGTTTAATGCCATTGACAACCAATGAAAACAGTTTCTTGCATGATCAGCAGACCATCAAACCTGCTCGCTCGACCGAATCATCGACCAGCACAATGCAGAGGCTCATGGGCCTGATAAGAGTCAAAAGCTTGTTACCAGGTTGTGTGATCAGCATTCGAGCAAGCATGAATATTGTTTTCATCGTTCTAAGTGTTGCTAACCGGAAGTTACGTAAGCCCTAACCTATACGAGTGCAGAGAATTACATGTGCATGTACTGTATGTTCTTGAGACGGGGGAAAAGTGAATAATCAAGGAAGTCTACCCTGATATTTGGGTTTTAAAGGGGAAGTCCACCCTGATATCAAGTTGGTTTTACCAAACCAGAGAAATTTGAGAAACTGATCAGCTTGAGCAAAATCCCCTCTTGCATAAAAAGTTGCGTTTAATCGCAACTCAAAAAAATTAAACACATGATTTTCAGCCAATCAGACTGAACTAGGCTTCCCTTTTAAGAAAGTTATGCAAATTTGAAGTTGTAATTGCTCAAACAGAAGTTGGCAACTCTAAAATGTACATGCACTTTACGAGGTCCTCTCGCATTTGCCCTGTATGTACATGTACATGTACATGTACTAAAGAGCATAAATTTCAAAAGAAAATATTTAATTCACCCTAGATACATGTATAATGACTGCACGAAACGCATATACCGTACATAAATCCTTCATTAACCGAGTGGGAGAGGACCTTTTGCATTTAATTACAATTTTAAAATTTTATAACGTTCATATTTCTTATCAGATTTTGCTTAAACTTAAATCTGCTTCCCAGATTTTTCTGCTTTTGTTAAAATTAACTAAATGTCAGGGTGGACTCCTCCTGTAAGAGAAACATATAGGGCTAGAATAAATCTTGTGACAGAAAAAAAGGAGGTTTTGAAGAGTTCAAGAAGGATAATGTAACATAAATTTTAATTTCAGGGTCTAGGTAGTTTGGAAATATGGTATAAAGAGTACAGTACTAAAGATGAAAATCACTGCAATCCATTTGCTCAGTTAACTGAAGTAAAGGAACACCCCCCCCCCCCTCAAAAAAACAAAACAAAGATAAAATTTAAAGCACATTATGGCAAACTGTAACAGATACATACGGACTTGGAAATATTGGGCTTTTTTGTCACTGTTTATCCAATCTACAATCGGCTACAGAGATGTTAGAGAGCAACAATTGTTTACGATTTGATTTTTATAACATATTTCCCCTTCCTCCCTCCCTCCATTTTCTCTTTCACACACGTTTTCTACCATTTCCTTTTCTCTGTGTATACATGAAGATACCTGTACAGTTGAACCTCGTTATAAAGAGCACTGTTTATAACAAGTAATTTTGCGGGTCCTGCTTCTTTATATCCTATTGTTTTCTAGACCTGATATAACAAGGTTTCGATATAAAGAGGTAATTTCAATGGTCCCAAGGAGTTTTTTTTATAACAAGGTTCCACTGTATAAGGTTGAACCGACAATGTACAAAGTACAATCAGAAGCAGATGGTATGTTTTAGAATCCCTCTGCTATTCTCGATATAACGGGTACATATAGTATGAGAATCTTTTTTTTAATGTACCTAAATAACAAGTCTGAGAGCCTCACAAAGTCAACACTGACTTTATACCTACATGTACTTTATTTACAAACAAGACAGCACATTATGTGTTGAGAGCCATAAGGGCCTAAACTCAATCAATTAACATAGAATGAACACCCTTCTTGCCGTCAACAGACAAGATGCAATGTTTGATTCCCATTACTGTAAAAGTGGAAATTTTCGCGCTCGGTGAATTTTACGTGTTTTTAATTTCGCCGACGTGCTAGGATCATGGGTAAAAGAATATATAAGCAAAAATATTCACATTTTTATTTTCACACACATTTCATGCTGTGCGAAATATTCCATGTTTACAGTATATAAATCCCAACAAAAAAAGTAGGACCATGATTAAAGAGAAGGTTGAGCTCTGGGAAAGATGACAAATAATTTGTGAGCTTCTCATTCCTTTTATGACAGTTTGGAAGAACATTGAAGTAGAAATGTCCCCTGGAAAGGATTGCTCTTCAGATGCCTATATTTGAATTATGACGAAAAATAGCTGAAGTGTTCAGGCCTAACATTCATGCCACATGTGTATGTGCAGTCCCATATACCCATTTCTGTGTGCTGTCCATGTGCTTTTCTGCGAGATTGGGTCAATTTCTTATTATTTTGATGATTCCAAAACCTCACAGTATGCAATAATTCGTATGTTGACATGATCAACCTCTCCCGATTGCTTTGGGACAGTTTCTTTCATCATGTAATCGTAATGTAAGGAAGGCTCATTTCTTCTTTGTCTTTATTATCGTCACAGTTCATGTTCTTACAATTTATTGCAGTCCAAACTAGTTTATTTCTTCAGCATCTTATATCAGTTCATATTTTGACGATGTATTGTAGTCCATACTGTAAAAGTGAAAATTTTCATGCGATTTATTTTTTCGCGCGCGGCTGAGTACAGTGAAGTTCGCATGTTTTTAATTTCGCTCGGCTTATGGGCAAAAGAATACATAAACAAAAATATTCACATATTTTTATTTTCGTGCATATTTCATGCTGTGCGAAATGTGCGAAAATTTCAAAACCGGAAAATATTCCACGTTTACAGTAGTTTATTTCTTCAGCATCTTAGATCAGTCCATATTTTGACGATGTATTGTAGTCCAAACTAATTTATTTCTTCCGCATCTCATAACAGTCCATATTTTGACGATGTATTGTAGTCCAAACTAGTTTATTTCTTCCGCATCTCATATCAGTCCATATTTTGACGATGTATTGTAGTCCAAACTAGTTTATTTCTTCCGCATCTCATATCAGTCCATATTTTGACGATGTATTGTAGTCCAAACTAGTTTATTTCTTCAGCATCTTATATCAGTCCATATTTTGACGATGTATTGTAGTCCAAACTAGGTTTACTTCTTGAGTGTCTTGCGTATGAGAGCCATCCTTTGTTTATGTGCTTCTGTTGATGCAGGTCTCTTGTGAGCTTTAGGTGCTTCCTCTGGGTTGTAACCTGGTATCCACATATTCCAATTCCTCTCTGAAAGAAATCAAAAATTAAACAAATTGGTAATACCATACTGTATGGATAGAGCGATTGATTGCATCTTTTGATTTACAATCCAATTTCTGCATATTCCCCCATACAAGTGATGGTAGTTGATAGATCTCATAGGAACAAAACAAACTGTGAAAGAATTTCAAATGCAATAAAGTTTCTGAAATTTCACATTTGTGAAAGTTCCTGGCCGTGAAAATATAAAAAAATGACACAACATTGAATTTGAAAAATTTCATTCTCTCCATCAAAATTGCCTTTGTTTACAATTCAGTTTCATGTCATGAATGATTGTGGTTTTAAATTAGTCTTATACCTGCTTTATGATGTCCCCAAAATCAAGCATTTACATGACAAACACAGAAAGCAAGCTTTTTTGCCATGTTCAGTGAGCACATTTTGATTGCCCAGGAGAAGTGAATATCTCGCATCCTTCAACTTCTGTACAACCACAAAATTTTGTGTGTATGATAAATTTTCTTGGGGGGGGGGAAGATTTCCAAAAATGTTGTGCTACGAAATAACTGATAAACAACATGACCAGCCTTAATACTTCTATGCCAGAGTTTCATGTTGCGAAAGTTTGTGGTTGTGTAGTATATTGTGAAACCTGAAAGACTACTGCAGGTGTAGAAAGGGAAATGATCTCACCTAGATGCATGAGGATGTCTTTGACTTCCAACGTAGAAGACTTTCTATGCTTAGCCAACTGACAGCCTGCTGTAACCACGTTCTCAATGAAGTCATCAGCTATTTGAAGAAGCATCTGAAAAGAAATGTATTTGGATTGTCATTTGAGTGACACAGGAATTCAAGAGGGGTCTCAATATAAACAAATTTCTTTGGTCTACATTTTTAATATTGAGGATATCAGTAGGCCTATGCATTAGTAGGACCTAGCATGTTTATGTGTAGTTCTGAAGATATTGTGTAGTTAAATTACCTGCATTTTGACACAAAAAACCTTTCCCACTATAACTAATGAGATCATCTGCTAACTGCAAATTGTGATATTTGGTCACTGTAAATATGTATATTCTACATTCTTAATACCTTACAAGCAGTACCTAACATATAGTCATGTATCAAGCGAGTACCAGTACACATTATTTTGCTCTCATCTTCTCTATTCATATGACTGCTTGTAATCTTACTAAGGACTATTAGAATATTAAATAGTTTTGTAATAATTCAGATTGGGAAAGCTCTCAGAGTACATGCTTAGTTGTGTTTCAACTTTTCCAAAATGTCCAGACTTGAAATATGCAAAGTTGAAAATGTTGTTTCAGTAATTTTCAATTTGATACATAAAAAAGAAAGAATTAAGAGGCTTTTCTGACAAAGTAATGCTTTTTTTATAGGGGGGGGGGGGGGGGAATGGTGTCTACAATGAGAATCGTTACCTCTTCAACATCTTCATCAAGCTGTGTGTTTGGATCTACCTCCCTTACAAGATCTTGGATCTTCTTCTTGTTTAGGATCTAAACAGGGGGAAGAAGATGAAAAGATGCTTACGATGCGAGGTCTGCTGCATTTCATTGACTTACCTGAAACCTGTATATAAAGACCGCTCAAGGGAGACAAGAAAAGTGGTCTTTATGAGCAGGTGGTCTTTATGTACAGGTTCCTTAAGTACACGTTTCAATGAGAAACAAATTTCAAGGGAAACAAAAATCAAGGTCTTTATAGACAGGTGGTCTTTCTATACAGGTGGTTGGTAGAGCAGGTTTGACTAACTTGTTTCTGGGGAGCGTTTCATCAAGCGTTTTTTTGTCAGTGATTTTTACTGACAAATTTGCTCTCAGCCAATCAGATGCAACGATTTCAGTAGCTTATAACAGTTGTCAGTAAAAATCACTGACAAAACGCTTGATGAAACGCTCCCCTGATCTACTATGTTTCCATTTTATTCTATTATATTACCTCAATTAAGTTTTGACAGTAATGCTGTGTATAAAGTACATGTACATTTCAAGCTGACAAGATCACCATTACTATTATGTTTACAACACAAATTATTTCACATTGATTTTTTTTATTACAGTATTTCATCAATATTTCTGTTTATTTTGTATTGTCCATGTGAAAATAAGCACTGTATGATTTTGAGTACCGGTAATGTTTGATTTGTATTGGTGAAAAATGCAGAAATAAAACCAAACTGAAACTGACAAGAATACCATCAATCAAAATGCATTGTCAGCAACAGTAAAACTGAAATGATACTGAGATGCAATGCTCAGATATAAGAGAATGTCCTATAACATATTTCAATTAAAATTGGCCTCTTAAAACTTTGTTGTACACCACTATTATAAATGACATAAAGGAATACATATACATAGTGTGTATCTTGTCTTAATTTGCTATTGTCTTCATGTCTCTGTTCAGGGAATTATCATTCAATTTGTTTCTATACATTTTGCTGTTTGATACATTTTGTTTTGATTTGAAATGCTATATCTATGTTTTGTTTTGTTCTTATATCATTTTTGTTTGATCAATGATAATACACCTGTTTACTAATTATATGCATACTTCTTGAACAAAAGTTTCTCTTAACGATCCCAAAGCTTGCCAGAGGCTTGCACGCCATAGCAACAACTAATGTACATGCAAAATGGATTCCATCTATAGAGATGCCACTATGCATATCAGGTGCACTAAATAGTTGGTAACTAAGGATTCTGGAGAGAAACATGACTAAATTGAAATACATTAGTAAACAGGTCTATCCTATCATGTACAAAAAAGAAGTTTGAGCATTACGTATCTGATTACAAATGCACTCAAGGAAAAAAAGATGACAGGTTGCTTACCTTTGATGCATCTCCTCCTACGTCACCGCCGGCTCCAACAGACATTGAGATGGGTGATTCCCTTGTTGTATCACGCATGCCGGATGAAGAATGCTGTAATGAGTGAGAACCCGTACTACTGCTACCACTTGCTCCCAGCTGAAAATAAAATACCATAGAACTTGATAGTATAGTACCAACAGGAAAGTCAACTGGGCTAGCCCTGTACATAACTACATGTAAGCTGGCTCGCTCATTACTAATGTAAAATTGCCCTTTACAAAGATTAACAAGATCAACATATTTTATTTTTTTCACTTAAACCCTTTCAATAAAACCCTTTCAATACAATTGACCACATTTTTTAAAAAGGAAATTCATTCTTAAAAAATATACTGACCTGTATGGCATTGTATTAAGCATATTCCCTGATGATAGTGACAGTGATATTTTATATGACTCATATTACCAGACATTTCTTGGCCTATTTCTGGATCGGCATGTTAAGGAAACCAACATTTACAGATGAATAAACCATAATCTGCATTCATCAATATTTAGATAGGATGCTTTCTACTACTACAACTGTAGGTTTAAGCATACTTGTACTGACTTGCCATTTTTTTTTCCAAATCTGTTCTATTCTCCATGATCTTTGGGAGTTCTTGCCTTGCAAGGATGATTACAAATTGAAGACAAAAAGGATATACCATTTTCAATATCCCGGTATTCATTAGTCTTAGGTATGAAGACCAAGAAAATGCTGTTTTTCTTAAACAATGTTCCATATTACTGATGAATGATACCAGCTGAAATAGATACCTGAATATTGCTGTTGTTGTTACTGCTGGATGCTATAGACTTGATGGCTTGTGTAGCCGAGTTGGGTTGGTGATGTATGGGAGTCACGTTTACATGCATCTTCTCCACTCGGAGCTGTAGAAACAAAACAACATATGATCCTGCTTGATAGAAATTTGATCTCTGAAGCCATTTAGTTTATCATTCAAAGGAAAATATTTTGCCACACGTCCCACCCTTGAAATAACCCCTTAATGATCCAGTCAAGTGTATTCCCATGAAAGATAATTCATTCCAATTTAATAAAGCGACAAAGAATTAAAGTAAAAGATAAATTTCATGAAAATCTATTTATGATACTTGTTCAAAACCTTGCTAGCAAAGAAAATGTAATTCACTTTTGCTATGGATGGGAAACTTGGCCCTCATTTTCAAATCAAATATATGAAAGAAAAAACCTAACCATTACATGAATACTAAAAGGTACTAAGAAAATTCTCATTTGATGACCTGATCCTTGCATTAAAAAACACAGATTTGCTCATTAGAGTTCTCTGATGTTGTACATGTTGTTTTGTAAAGTGAGATTTCCTCAAGTGATTCATATTCATTTGTTTTTATTGATTTGTTTGTCTTTTTTTCTCCAAAGCTCAATTTGAGTTTTCCAGAGCTGAACAGCTCTTTATTCCCATGTGTTTTTCAGTGTCTTACCCTCTCTTGTTCCTGTAAAGCCTTGTTATGAAGTTCTCTGAGTTTTGTCAAGTCGCCTTCTTGCTTGGATGAAAGCTGACCCAACTTCTCCATTATCTTCGAAATATAATATAACAAAAAATAATATCAGAAAATAATTTTTTTTAAGAGAAAAGGACAAGAATCGATCCAGGACACAAAACAAAATAATATTGCTTATCTTTTTTCTAATCAATTCATCAGAAAGTACATGAAGTAGTACAAAAATGGCTGTTCAATGGGTTGATATAATCAAGTCTTCTAAACCTTTAAAGATTGGAACAATTCTTGAAATATATATTTCTTAACAATTCCTTCACAAGATTGGGTTTAAAAAATACAACTCTGTTAGTCTGTAAATATGTTTCTATCAAAGCAATTAAACAATTACATTAAAAGAACAGACACGCAAAATAAGGACCTCTAATTCATATGTGACCCAAAACCACAAAAAAGTCGCAAAAAATGATTTTTCTAATTTCATCATATTTGGAAAGAACAGAGTCTCAGCTTTAAAATGGTATATAAATTGTCAAAATTGAAGGTTCCTAACCCTTTTAATTTAGCGAATAAATGGAGCTAGTAAGAGAGTTTGCTGGTATTAGTTACGGAGGAAACAAGCTCTAAAGTTTGGGCCTATTCAAGCGTGCGGAGCAAGAAAACACAAGAGAAAATAAATAGAGAGTGAATCAAAAGGCCATAGTAACCACCATGAAGGCGTTGTCAGATTTAGTTGAAATTTAGCAGGAGTGTTAAACATAGTCTATTCATTGGGGGCTTAAGTCATTCAAATATTATAACGAAACTCATGAGAGAGTTCCAATGGAGAGATTAAGCGCACCTGGGTGGCCTGGCACCTGCACTAGACAATGCCTATTCACCCCATTGGGGTATCTTTCTTTGTTCCCATTATATAATACCGATTTGTCACTTTCTTTTATCACAGTGAACTTGCAATTTAGCCTATAATGAACTTGAATAGGGCCTGCTCTTTTCTTGCTCGCATGAAAATCACCTATGGAATTTACTTTGTACTGTAGACCTACTTATTACTCTTTTGTAGCTCAAATGAATAAACTTGCAATTTGCTTTATAGCAGACACGCATACTATTTTTTTGCTCACAAAAATAATCTTGTAATTTTTAAATACAAATTAAACTTATATACTCTTTTCTCTCTCACAAGAATTAGCAATTGTTTTATGGAGAAATCACATACTCCTTTAAACTTTAAAGCTCAAAAGAATCACACTTGGAATTTATTTGCACTGTACTCACTCTTTTCTTGCTCACATGAAAAAAACAATATAATTTGCTTTCGCGACTATTAATATACTTTTATATCATTATTATGAGATTGCTGAGAGTTTCTTCTTTCTGTCAGTATAAAAAATCATTAGGGAAGAAGTAATTTAAGACCCGTTATATTGTAAAGATTTTACGAGGGTGAGCGGTACCGATGAGGAGAAAGGGGGAAGAATTTGTAAGAGACCAAAGCTGTGCGAAAAAAACTCTTATAGAAAAACTGTTAAAAACACATGTTCTACTGTGTTTTAAGCTTCCAGATTTTGATACAAGGTACAGAAAAGATCGATCTTTCAGAAAAACCAAAAATCCCGAAATTGATTTTTTCAACCCAAATTTCCATTTCAGCTGTTTGTACAAAATCACTGCTTGCGACTTTTTGGTGGTTTTGTGGTGCCGGGTCACATATATGAAATACTCACATTGATTTGAGTTTCAATAGCTTTGATAGTTTCTTGCAGTGTCTTGCATGGTACTGCTGGTTTGGGAGCTCCTCCCCCCTGCACAGATGAGCCGGATGTGATAGGTACCAGGGGTGGCACAGATTGGGTAGTTGACGTTTGAGGATTCATAGTGAAGTCCTGCAGACAAAAATAGAGAGAGAGAGAGAGCAATTAGAATATATTTTTCAATGCAAGATAGAGCAAAATCTTCATGCACCAGCATCTCACATCTCCACATAACTGAGGTGCTGTGGATCAGTGGATAAGTCCCCGGACTGTGGACCACGAGGTCCGGGGTTCGAATCCCACCGCAGCACTAGCGTTCTTTGGCAAGACATTAATCTACATTTGCCACTCTCCACCCAGGTGTTAAATGGGTACCCGGTAGGATGCGAAAATTAATGTCGTTTGCTTAGCAATGTGAGCACCACAGCCCATTGCTGAAATACTCCCCAGGGAGTGGAGAATGTGCATACATTGTGTGCGGCCAAGCCAGATCCGATGACCGGGGTAATAATATATCTGTAAAGCGCTTAGAGACATCGCCGATGTATTAGGCGCTATATAAAAGTGGAATATTATTATTATTAAAACTGGTGTGCTGGGGCTGCTGAGAAATTGCAGGAGTACAGGACAAGCAGTACCAAGCTGCTGATCTCCAACATCATTGGAAAATTTTATTTTTTATGATCACAGACCTATATCTGATTTCATACCAGATTTTTCACAAGGATCTTTATCATCTTGATCAAGTGAAATTTTCAGGCTGTTTTTGGCCGTCGATCTTGCTTCTTTCCAGCACTCATATACCGTATATATGCCATTCATAGCAGCATTACTATACTTCGTGTGTATACTCTAGGGCGGTCATACACCTCAAGACTTTCTAACACCACTGCACAAAAGTCACCAACATTCATTCATTTCACTTCATTTATTTCATTCCCTTAAAAAACATCAAAATTTATACAATATATATTTCATAACTGATTGCAGATAAGAAGTGAGGGACTCATAAAAAGCCATGTAGGCTTGTCAAAGATGATTCCCTGAAAATATACATATATTGAAATTGAAACATTTTGAACAAGAAACATAGTTCTAACAAATATCTTAAACTACGGATAGGACAGATGGATTGAAAAAAGAAAGGGGAGAGGAGAGAAAATGTGACTTCAGAAGCAAACAATTTTTATACCTTTTACATATTAGCATTTCATATTCTTTGAATTTAATTGACCCTTATATAAACGTTTGAAATGTTGTAATGATTTACAGTTTTTAATGGATTCAGGTAGTTCGTTCCATACAAGTGGGCCGTGAAAAAATACAGTGTTTTTGGTAGTACAAGTTCGGTGCAAAGGAAGGTGAAAGTTTTGAGCAGATCTTGTATTATAATGATATATTTTACAATTCTGAATGAAATAATCTTTAAATGGCTTTGGTAGAGATACATTGTTATACACACTGAACACATTACAGTACTTCCACAAAAAACAATTTTAAATAGTCTTTAACAATGTCCAGACAAAACTTCTGGTAGTTCTCACGTATCAGTCACTGGGAGAGAAAGAGAAAGAGAGAGAGAGAGAGGAGGGAGTGGAGATCAGAAAGAGAAAGAGGAAAAAAAATAACCCTTCACTTGAGGTAACTTGAGGTAGTACACACAATCACGTTAGTGAGCTTTCGAATGTGTCGACTTGAACGCCGTCCTAGATCCTCCCAGCTACAATGGACTGCTAAATGTGTTACATGTAGCTGCATACCGCACTTTGTGCAAGAACGGCTCACCCGTCCACTGGCTTCTCCCTCATCCATTAGTCAGATCGAGAATGCGTCAAACATGGTTTTGCAGTCTTCTCTAAAACGTGAACCTCGCTTCACCCATTGTTAGCTTCACGCTTCACCTACTTTGTATGCAGTCAACACAAAGCAGTCTATTGTCGCTGGGAGGATCTAAAGAACATCCAAAAACTCCTTATTCATTCATAAATACATATAGACATACTTGGAGTTGGACACACTAAAGATGTTTGCACTACAGATTTGCACACCAAAATCAGCTGTTCATTGTATTTTTTTCAGGCCTGTCAAGTCTTACCAGTAATTTTTCCCTTCTAAAGACCAAAATAGTGAATTATTACTACATGAGGCTATCTTGGGAGCAGGAAAGCGTGGCGCTATTTGTTGAAAATCAATAAGCTGTGGTGCTGAGAGAGATAGAGTCCCAAAGGGGTGGCGCTAGCGCCACTGGTAAACTGTGCCCACGCGGCCTATGCAAATCTATGGAGATTGCCAGTTTTCTCCCTTTCCTTAACTTCAAACACGATGACAGCTGCTATCTCACCAACTGTTAGCACCTCATTCTTAATATTTTGCTGACTTTTACGAAAAGGGAAACTTTGGACAGTTTCTAAGAAATCGTGATTTTGAGACAAAATCCCATTGACGGAATGTAGAAAGTTTCCCCTTTGCGAATCCCTTTGTTCAGCGTTTGGTATTCTTGGACACTATTGTTCGCGGGGCTGAGTGACGTCAGCCAGATGAACAGAATTACTTGGTGTGATATGTGCTAACTTTAATGACTTTAGAGAATTCTTCGCTGTACGAAGGTACAGAGTGGGAGCTTATTCGCATTTATGGGACAATCCACATCAAATCAACGGATGGGTGTCACCCGACCCCCTTCGATTTTCTTTAAACTCGCACCAAATATAATATATAAGTAAGTGTCTGACAGAAAACTCCAAAATATTTTGCCCCAAGGTCCAAACGGTTGCTAAGATATGGCCTCGCCTAGCAACCAATGCACGGACAAACCAATAAGGCTAATTAAATTTATGCATTTTTGATTGACAACTGTAGCCAAAATTCTTCACACAGAGAGCTCATTGTCTGGATATTGTGAGAACTTTATGCCCTTTACAAAAAAAAATAATCATGACACAAATACGATTCTCCGTTTTCGTGTACAAGGTCACCAAAAATGGCGTGAACTGTAAAATCTGTGATTTCAAGTGTATGTTTGGAGGCTCATAGCTTCAAAATCAAATAAGCTTAGGACCCAATATTTTGTATATTTTAACACTTTTAGTATTCGAACAAACCTAAAAAAAATCAGCACGTTTGTCCAAGCGGTTTTGCTAAAGAGCGCCCTCAGATTTGGGATATTTTCAAACTAAGCCAAGTTTAAGCCAAGACGGCGCGTGCTGTCGGCGACGTATAGTTTCAATTATGGTTGTATCGCGCCGCCGTCCCACGCAGCCGCCATTTTATATCTGCATGACAAGAGGAGGCATGGATACACAAACACTGGTGAGTTCTCGAAAATTTCTTATGATCTTTTTTTGGATTTTTGGGTAAAAATACGTACGATCAAAAGACATTTTAATTCCAAACGTTTCCCTAGGAGGAAACGCTGTGGGGAATGGCCTGTCGGTCGCGGGAGTTATCAGAAAAGTGTTATTTCAGGGCATTTTCATGTCCTGCTAACCCCGTACGCAATTAGATTTCTGGGCATAAACGCGTGGGGGTCGTTTCATCAAACCGTCATAACGACAAGATCAGCGACATCTCGACACTGTCACTCAACTTGTCTGGTAAGTCTTTCACAAAGCCGTCTTTGCCAAGACCAAGACAACTTCGCTGACAAGTGACTTGTCGGTACCCCAGACCTGTCATATCCACCAAAGTTCCAAAGGGGTAGTAAAAACTGGTATTACTTGCTTAGGGGGGTTACAAACAATTATTACTTAGGGTAGCAAATTACCCAACTCACGGGTAATCATACTTATTTAGGGTGTATTTTTTGGCACCACGTAAATACTTGCTTAGGGTGCTTTTGGTGAGTCTTTGGTCACGCATGATACCCCCCTTGCAATGAGGACAGACCCCCCTGGGCAATTACGGTATCCTATTACCTACAAATCTAATTTCGTACATCGCAAAAGCCTCCTCGAGTTTTCTCAATTTTATAAATTTGCCATTCATGTAAACAGGATGTTTGTATCACCAGCATTCATCTTCGCTGCCATTTTTGACATTTTGGAATAGTTTGCGAAAAACTGAGCCTCAAAATCTGTTTGGGTAATTGACGATAATTCCAATGGATTGTGATAAAGACTATATATTTTTTCGCCAGTGAGTATCGATATCATTGAGTTGTCGTTTATCATGTCTTCGTGAAACAGTTTGTCAGGTCCATGACATTTCCGTAGATCGCCGACAACAGTTATGACTGTCATGGAGTTGATTTGATGAAACGACCCCCTGGCTTCGTGATGTAAAAGGCGTATAGCCAATTTTTTAATTTTTTTTTTACACTCACAAAGCTAATCCTGGCTTAGACAGCTGAAAACCCGTCTGTTTCGGAGGAGTCTTTAACATTTTCTTATTTTTACCTTCTCCTCCTACACAGACGGCTACCCAAGCTTCCCGGTACATAACGGGATCTACAATACATGGCCTATGAGCAAAATCCCCCCAAAAAGGGGGATCTGATTTTTCATCCCAATAAGCCATCCCCTTTCTCTAAAAATCCACATAGATGGTGCTAGTGTTCTCATATTTCAATAAATAATTTAAAAAAACGAAAAATATACAGATAATTAACAAAATTGGGACTTACTCTGGTTTGAACTCAAGTTTCGCACTGACTGACTGAGTATAATTTTTGCTTTACTACACAACCTCCTATACGCTTCCGACTAGGCCCACTTTCCGGGTCATGTGATTATAACCACATCAGCAAGCAATGGTCATATTGACCATTAGGATCATATACATGTGTGTATACTGGGTATTGGGGATACAGATGTAATTTTGTTTGAAATTGAGGTTTTTGTGGGCAAACTGATACTTAAGTATCATTCTTTAGATTTTAAGTTATCAGTTCGTTAAGATACAAAATGTAGAAAGTTATAAAAACTTACATTACAGCCCTCTTTTTGGTACTTGTTACCCACACCTCCATACGGATGACGACTGCTCTCAATATGTTGCGCACTAGTGAGGCCGCTCTACATGGTTACGCACCGTAGATACGTACGCAGAATGTTACGCACACAAGCTATTCTACGAAGACCTGGAAGGGCCAAACTGACGACGTAAAAAAATAAAAGATATTACGTACGTACGTAATATTTTTTATTTTTTTACGTCGTCAGTTTGGCCCTTTCAGGTCTTCGTAGGAGATCGACGAACCGATCGCGCCGGTACTACTACGAGCGCTGAGGGCTCCCTTCATCATAATCGTGAAAAATACAAACTGGATGCTGACGGGACAGTCTCGATAGCAGTTATCGACAAAAAGGACCCAAAATTTCAGGAAACCCTCTTCAAAGGTCACAAAACAACCTGGTAAGTTTTAATCATCTATTATTCAATATAATTCTTTGGATGTAAGTAAACTGTAATATATTATATTCAATTAAATATAGCCAAAAATGCACAGTGATGCAGTTTAGGTATGGGATGTGTGTTGGCTGCGTTACTACACAGTCGGCAATGGCGTGTACCTATGAGTGCTTAGTCCCTGGTACAGAGTGAGAGACCGAGTTCAGTCTATGTAAGGAGGTGTAGTGAAGCAAGACGTAGTCCAGTGGAACACCCGACGAACAGAGACTGAAGCTTTCGGTCTAATCCTGGCTAGTCGCGGGAGTTATCAGGAAAGGGATTTTCCAGCCATTTTTTATGACCTGCTAAACACTGGCGGAATAAAACACCTAGCTTTGTGATGTAAAACTAAAACTGTAAATTAAAAGGCGTATACTTTTTTATATAGGATTACCGGTAGGCCTATAGCCCCCCCCCCTTTTTTTTTTTTTACACTCAGGAAGCTAGTCCTGGCTACTCCCGGCCCCCTGGAGTTAAGCTAAGGCGCACATGGTCACGTCACACAGCCTCGGCCTCACACTGTCACTGTGTGTGTGTGTGTGTAATGGGTTTTTACACTTACAGACGTGTATCAATCAGATATGATTATTTAATTAGTCTGGGACCGACCTAATTTTAAGTTTAACGTCACCATCCGAAAGACGTGACTCAGTCTCGAACCTGGGTCCGCCATGTCTGTGGCTGCCGCCAGTCTCCAAGAATGAGATGACAAAAATGACAAAATTGACGAAGCTTGTATCGCTTTGTATTATTTTATTTGTTCGTATTTTGTGACATTTTCGGGACGCCCCCCCCCCCCTTTGGGCAGATACTCCCGTAAAAGCCAAGATCTCCTTTGTTTCCTCGAATTAGATAACCTTTGATCAATCTGCGCATGCACCGCGTGCCTCGTGACAGCTGATTCATCCGCGCGAGGAAACATAGTCCATCACATTCAGGCCTGTAAATAATGAATATGCAGTTGAATATTTCAGACAATTGAATTAATGTCATCTTTATGATCCTTAAACATTTCTTACATAGTTAAACCTATCTCGTTGGTTGTAAAAGTAAATCTTTATTATTCATGCGAACTATAATTTTCAGTGAGCGCAGTAACATTTAAGAAACGCTCGCATTCGCCACTTCGTCGACGCACGAGAGCGATCACCATTCGATCGTCTCCGTGATTGTTATATTTTGACTGCTTTTTCGGCTATAATGTCCAGCCAACGAGGTAAGAATAACTAGAGATATATCTAGAATTATTTTCTGTAATTGCATGACTTATGTAATTAACATGATAAAGATGGATTCTCGTTTTAAGCTTCTTCGTAGTTTAGCGTTTGGTATTGGCATTCAATATCACATAATACACACATTTACTCGAACGCTAATTGAACGCTAATCGAACGCCAGACTCAGATAAATGACATTTTAGTATTCTATGCACATTTTGAAGTATTTTTTATGTCGATTGTTATTATGATTGTTATGTGAATGTGTTTATTTCATATGAGTAATTTTACTGATATTCATCAGATTTTAGAATAATTGCTTTTGATTGCCGATTTATTACTGACAAGAGTGCATTCTGTTTACACCTATGGGATTCCATTATTCATACATGTAGTAAATATTACATATAGCCTAGAAGGCAAACTTTAATTCAGTCCAAATTCTTGAATGAGCCTTGATTCTTACTTAATTAAACAATCTCAGTATTTATTGTAAAGATACCTTTTATATCGATGTTCATTCGAGATACAATCTTAAAGAATTACTCAAGTCAGATGTTTAGATACTGTATATTAATGTCCAGTAGTGTTTGACTCTTGTCATTTTACATTTTGGGAAATGCACAATATTATTCCACCTCTTTGGCAACTCTTTTGTTTTAATTTTTGTAACAACTCTAAATTTGTATTTACTATTTGCACAGTGCTGTAGTTATTATTCGATTGTATTTTTGTATCTTTTTATGTTCACAGTTTCACGGCAATGTTGTGTTGAAATTGGCATTGTTGAATTGTTGCACCTTTTGTAAATAAAGACTCGCCTCAACTTTAGCATGTAAACTCAACAACCGTTTTAGCGTTGGAATCATTTCGCCGTACCTGCAGTCACAGTGAAACTCGGATGGACATTGAAACCTGATGTCGTCTAATCCTTAAGCTGATCGTCTACCAACTCCAAATTCATTGATGTCGCTACGGTGCATTCGTCCTCACCAGGCCAAGAAGGAAGCTCAACGAGGAACTCGGCACACAGACACTACCTTTGGAGAGCGGTCTCAAGCAATTGGATTTCAAGAGGTTTCAATAAATCAAATCTGAACATTTAGTAAATTCGAATTAGATTTGTGTTGACAAACGCAAATAATTTTGTCTTTTTCTATGGTCATCCATACACGTTTAGTTAATAGAACTAAAGTGGTGATATTTTGAGCATTTAAATTCATCTATTTTTTAGTGGATACATTTTCAATTAGTTGAAAATTTGGTAGATACAGTATCCTCCTCGTGAATTAGTCAATAACACAAGCCAAATAACTACATGCAGGTGATATTATATATACACCCCTTGAAAAAAGAAACCTGGTTTTTGAAGATTTTAAGATTTTGAAATATATATTACATTTTTATTTTAAAATCTGGTGATTCGGTTAAAAATTCATTCTCTCGGGCTTATTTTGGGTTATTACATCACTCATTTACGTATACAAGATTCATCAAAAGGATAAATAAATAGAAATAAAGATATAATACATGTAATCCCAAATTCGATCCCTGAGTAAATTTCGCTACAGATTTTGAGCAAAAGAAAAAAAAAATCCCGTCTATTGTTTGATTCATAAATTTCCCTTGAATAGTTTCTACCATTGGTCACTTTAGCCCTGGTTTAATTACTTTTGCTTTATCAGATGAAGATTTTGACTGAAGGTATGTGCCTTGTGTAATATTGCTAGTTAAGTTAGCAGCCACGCTTCATGTTAACATTTTCATCCACAGTATTTCCTTGATGAATATTTAATTTTCTTTTTGCATTCATTTTAATGACCCGTTATAATCACGCCTGAATTTGATTTCACTATATTTCCTGTTGTGCGCTGACCCACAAGATATGTGCTTTATCGCACTCTAAGACGTTAATTCGCTTTTTTAATGTCGCTGCATATATAACGGTTTGGCTTTATTAGCCTTCCCTCCGTACCTTTCCCATTTTGCATTCACTGCCTTTTTATTTAAATATTCATTCTGCTCTCTCCCACTTTTTAGACTTCTAGCCCCTCCTCATTTTCGTTTTTTTTTTACCCCTTCCACACCAAGGGTTAGTTCAAGATATAGAAATATATCTTTAAGCGTTTACATTTTCGTTTAAAAGATTTGCGTTTAACTTCCATCGAAATGGATAAACATCAAAGTGATAATGTCCAGAAAACTAACTCGACTGATAATCCGACTGACGTTCAAGATGATGTTCGTCGATCCACTCGTGACAAGAAACTAACTGACAAGGCAAAGCAAAACAAAGAACAAGAACTTGAAGAAAAGTTTTTTACCGAACACCTTGACCTTTTAACCCTATTGAAGGCCACACAGCGGACATTACAGGCAGATGATCTCGACTTTGAATGTCTATCCCTTCAAAAGGAGGAGATAAGGACACGACACAGCGCTCTTCACCAAGTGTTAAATGAATTGCAAGAAATTCAAGATGAAACAGATGCTCAGATAAAGGAGAGCTTGGACAATATCTCTGAGGTTATAGTAGATATCACATCTAAAATCGTGACCGTGACATCAAAGAACCGATCATCAGCGCCATCCATTCGGTCTATATCTTCGAAGGGATCATCAAGATCATCAAAAAGATTGGCTGCTGCAGCAGAGACGGCTGCTCTTCAAGAGGAATTGGCAGCACAGAGGAGACAAAATGAAAAACAGAAACAGCTTGAGCAGCTCGAGTTGCAAGAAGAGACCAGAAGAAAGGAGGCTGCTCTCAAGATGGCTGAGATTCAAAGGCAACTGGAGGAGGAAAAGATTGAAGGTAGGCTGAAGGCACAGACGGCCATAATGAGGGTGTACGATGAAGATGATGACGCTGCTTCCTCCATCACCTCTGTACGGCAGGTAAAGACGTCTTTAAACAAGGCTCGGCCTCCCGAAGACGTCGCCAAGGAGAGACACAAGGCTCGGCCTCCCGAAGACGTCGCTAAGGAGAGACCCAATCCTAGACAGATCTTCGACAGACAACAACCTGCTGCTATTAGTCAACAGCCGAATCCACTTAACCCCCAAGCACCAACATTTTATCCCACTCCTTCAGTGTTTGCAATTACAGAGGCCTTGGCTCAAAGCAGATTGCCAATTCCGGAGCCCCCTACCTTTACTGGAGATCCCCTCCAATATCCAGACTGGTTAGCTGCCTTTACCACTCTAATCGAGCGTAGAGGTATTCCAGCTGGTGAGAAAATTCACTACCTGAGAAAGTATCTTGGAGGTCCAGCAAAAGAGGCAGTTAGTGGGTTCTTTCTCCTGCGGTCTGAGATAGCATATGAGCGTGCCAAGGAAGTCCTTGAACAAAGATTTGGAAATCCTTTTGCCATCTCTGAGGCCTTCAGGTCAAGGTTGGATTCATGGCCCAAGGTGACAAACAAGGACTTTCAGGGATTGCAGAAGTTTGCTGACTTCTTGCAGCAATGTCTCATTGCCCAAGCAGAGATCGGAGACCTGCAAATCCTGAATGACATTCGGGAGATAAATCGAATAAGCAGCAGGCTACCTGAATACATTACTCACCGATGGAATCGGATAGTAGCTAAAATGAAAAAAGCGAGCAAACGCTATCCAGACTTCAGCGAGTTTGTTTCATTCTTGACAGAGGAGGCCGACATCGCAAACGACCCCCTCTTGACCTCTGAAGCCACCAGGACGAGGGAAAGAAGTCATAGTCATACAAACACCAAACAGAGGATGACGCTCTCTACCACTACATCAAGTCCTGCTCTACAGAAGCAATGCATTTTATGCAAGCGACAAAATCATTTGTTAAATGATTCCAAAGAATTTCTAAGGAAAAAAATGGAGCAGAGGAAGGAGTTCATCAAGGCGGAAAGGATATGCTTCGCGTGCCTCGAAAGGGGGCATATGTCGAAGCACTGTTCGAAAAGGATGCAATGCAAAAAGTGCAGTAAAAGGCATCCAAGTAGTCTCCATGACGAGACCATTGGCAAGAGAAGGGAACAGTCTGACAAAGATGAAAATCCTAGTCAGAAGGCTTCTACCAGCACGTCGCCCCAAACGGCAGTGAACCACAAGATACATGGAGATGAAGACAATGACCTGACATCTATGATAGTGCCCGTCTATCTCTCCAGCTCAGAAAAGCCTGAGAAAGAGATACTTGTTTATGCTCTGCTTGACACCATGTCGAATACGACCTTCCTTTCGGAGGATATTGGTGAGGAATTGAATGTTATGTCCCAACCAACGACTCTAAAGTTAACTACCCTGACAGATGAACACTTCATATCCACTCAGAAATTTGAGAAATTGTTGGTTAGAGGTTTCCATTCCTCAAATAAGATTGCGTTGCCATCCACATTTTCCAGACAGTCGATTCCGCTTGATGAGGCCCACATTCCTACACCGGAGACTGCCTCTAGGTGGCCTCATCTCCAGAGTTTGCAGGACAAACTGGCGCCAAAACAAGAATGTCCGGTGGGGCTGCTAATCGGCTACAATTGTGCTCGAGCCCTTGCTCCTCAACAATCCATTCTTGGAAAGAATGAGGAGCCGTATGCAGTCCGTACCGAATTGGGATGGAGTATCGTGGGTGGTCCGCCAAGCTCATCCCATAGCTTTGATTCCTTTGGCCATACGTACCGGACAGTCTGTATGGAGGTGGAGGCTCCAGTCAATATCAAGGGAGTAACTTTCGCTTACAAGTCCTCTCTAAAAGAAGCCACAGCATCAGACTTCCTTCAACTGATGGAGAAGGATTTTCATGAAGCAGCAAAAACTGATGCAATGTCCCAAGAAGACAAAAAATTCGTCAAGTCGTCACTGATGGCATAAGGCAGAGAGACGATGGATTTTACGAGATGCCGCTTCCCTTCAAAGACGGGCCTCCCTCTCTCCCTAGCAATCGCCAGGCTGCCATGAGTCGTCTCATGGGACTTAAAAAACAGCTTGAGAAGAAACCGAAATACAAGGAACATTATCTGGTGTTCATGAATGAAATACTCAAGCGAGGAGATGCAGAAGTGGTTCCTCCAGGACAAAGTCGAGGTCATTGGTACATTCCTCACCATGGGGTTTATCACCCTAAAAAACCCGACAAAGTGAGAGTGGTGTTCGACTGTAGTGCTAGGTACCAAGGGACTAGCCTAAATGATCACCTCTTACAGGGACCTGACCTTATCAATCCATTGATTGGAGTGATATTGAGATTCCGCAAAGAACCCATCGCCTTCATGTGTGACATTGAAAAAATGTATCACCAATTCACTGTCTCTGAATCTCACCAGGACTACTTGCGTTTCCTGTGGTGGGAGGATGGGGATCTTATGAAGACCCCAGTTGACCATAGGATGAAGGTTCATCTTTTTGGTGCAACCTCCTCACCTGGATGTGCCAATTTTGGCCTCAAACGACTTGCAGAGGACCACAAAGAGATCAGTTCTGAAGCTGCTGACTTTCTAAAGAAGAATTTCTATGTGGATGATGGATTGAAATGCACCTCCTCAGAGCAAGAAGCCATAGACTTGATCCACAATGCAATTCGCATTTGTGCCAAGGGCAATCTGCGTCTTCATAAGTTCGTGTCGAACAACGAGAATGTCATCAGCAGCGTTCCGCAATCAGAACGTGCTACTGTTGCTGAGGCTAGTTTAGAGCTTGGTGCACAATCATCGGCTATTGAGAGAGCCCTCGGTCTCCAGTGGTGCATCAACTCAGATGACTTTTGCTTCAGGCTGACTTTGAAAGACCATCCTCTCACAAGAAGAGGAATTCTTGCCACTGTCGCCTCAGTCTACGATCCCCTTGGGCTCATCGCACCACTCGTGCTTACAGGACGGTTAATCCTGCAAGAAATGTGCAAGCAAAAGTTGGACTGGGACCATCCTGTCCCTGATGAACTTCTCCCACTGTGGGAGAAATGGCGGCTAGAAATTCTTAAGCTTGACAAGGTAAGGATCCCTCGTTGCTTTATGCCACAGGATTTCGGAAAGGCCACAGAAGTCGAGGTGCATCATTTCTCAGATGCCTCACTATCTGGTTACGGCCAGTGTTCCTATTTAAGGCTAAAGAACGAAGATGGCCAAGTCCATTGCTCTCTAGCCATGGCAAAGGCTAGAGTCTCCCCATTGAAAATGACAACCATCCCGCGTCTGGAGCTACAGGCTGCCACCTGTTCAGTTAAGGTTTCTGAGATCCTGAATAAGGAACTTGATTACAGCTCCATGAAAAATTACTTCTGGACAGACTCGAAAGTTGTCCTCGGGTACATTCGCAACGAAACCAAGCGCTTCCACATGTTTGTTGCAAATCGAATAGAACGCATCAAGCAAGGGTCACACGCTGATCAGTGGAAGTACGTCGCTAGCGGCGACAACCCGGCCGACCACGCCTCACGAGGACTTACGACTGAAGAGCTGATTTCTTCCAACTGGTTGACAGGACCTCAGTTCCTGTTGGAGGAAAATATCAGCTCTCATGAGGTGGATGTTGAGGTCTCCCCAGAAGATGCCGAGGTCAAGTCTGCTACTGTACATGCAGTACAGACACATGCAAAGAACGCTTTCACGACCTTTGAACAGAGGCTGACTCGTTTCTCCAGCCTTGAAAGTGTGGTAAGAGCAGCTGCCGTCATAGTTAAATGTTGCTACAAGCGTAAAGGCCTCATCATTGATGAAGTTCAGGCAAAGGTTGTTGCGAAGAGAAATCTTATTCGTGCCATACAAACAGAAGCTTTCTCTGATGATCGAAAGCAAATCAAGTCTGGATCGTTCTCTCCATCAAAATCCAACCCTTTAAGTCAGCTGGATCCATTCCTTGACGAGCATGACTTATTGCGGGTGGGAGGACGATTGAAGAAAGCCGAAATGATGTATGGTGCGAAGCATCCCATCATCCTTCCAAAAGAAAGTCGCTGTTCCAAGTTAGTGGCACTGCACTTTCACCAAGAAACGTCTCACCAAGGACGTAACCTCACAATTAATGCCATTAGGTCCAGTGGGTATTGGATCATCGGCTGTAGAAGAGTTACGTCATCCTTGATTGGCAAGTGTTTCCACTGCCTCCGACTTCGAGGCAAGACTAGAGGACAACAGATGGCAGACCTACCTCAAGAGCGTCTGGAACCATCGCCTCCTTTTACGTATTGTGGCCTTGATTGTTTTGGGCCATTCACAATCAAGGAGGGTCGTAAAGAACTCAAACGATATGGTCTCATCCTCACGTGTTTGGCATCAAGAGCTATACATGTTGAAGCTTTAGACGATATGTCGACAGACGCATTCATGAATGCACTAAGGTGCTTCATCGCTATCCGTGGCAACGTGCGGCTCATTCGGTGTGACCAAGGGTCAAACTTTATTGGAGCCAAGCATGAATTGAAGAAAAGTCTTGGTGAAATGGATCGAAGTCAAGTCGCCGCTCGCCTCTTGAAGATGGACTGCGAGTTCCAAATGAACCCACCCTCTTCCAGTCACATGGGAGGAGTGTGGGAGAGACAGATTAAAAATGTCCGCAATGTTCTAAACGGAATACTAGAACAATCGGGAACGCAGTTGAACATATCATCCCTTCGAACCTTTCTGTATGAGGCAATGGCCATTGTAAACAGTCGGCCGTTGACAGTTGATGGCCTTGACAGTCCAGACGGTCCACTTCCCTTGACACCCAATCATGTCCTTACTATGAAATCGGGTCTTATCATGCCACCGCCAGGTAGATTTGAAAGGGAGGACATCTATCTGCAGAAACGATGGCGAAGGGTTCAATACCTGACCAACCTCTTCTGGACGCGTTGGAGAAAAGAGTATTTGACCGCACTACAACCAAGAAAGATCTGGACTGACAAAAAGCCAAATGTGACAGTAGGCGACATTGTACTCCTCAAAGACGACGGCATATGTAGAACAGACTGGGGTATCGCTAGGGTCATAGAGACATTTCCAAGTGATGATGGCCTGGTTCGAAAAGTCAAAATTCTAATGGCAACTCCAGACCTAGACAAGAATGGCAAATCTCTCCATAAGAGGACTATACTTGAACGACCCATACACAAATTGATTATCTTAGTCCCTAGTTCAGATTAAATGTTGACTGACTGATTTTGGACATTGTCACTTTGCTTTCTGAAACTCTTTGCATGTTTAGGTAAACGTGACGACTGTAAGTTTCTGAATTTGAAAAATCCTTTTGATGATTTTGGGTGGGAGTGTGGCTGCCGCCAGTCTCCAAGAAGGAGATGACAAAAATGACAAAATTGACGAAGCTTGTATCGCTTTGTATTATTTTATTTGTTCGTATTTTGTGACATTTTCGGGACGCCCCCCCCCCCCCTTTGGGCATGATACTCCCGTAAAAGCCAAGATCTCCCTTTGTTTCCTGGAATTAGATAACCTTTGATCAATCTGCGCATGCACCGCGTGCCTCGTGACAGCTGATTCATCCGCGCGAGGAAACATAGTCCATCACATTCAGGCCTGTAAATAATGAATATGCAGTTGAATATTTCAGACAATTGAATTAATGTCATCTTTATGATCCTTAAACATTTCTTACATAGTTAAACCTATCTCGTTGGTTGTAAAAGTAAATCTTTATTATTCATGCGAACTATAATTTTCAGTGAGCGCAGTAACATTTAAGAAACGCTCGCATTCGCCACTTCGTCGACGCACGAGAGCGATCACCATTCGATCGTCTCCGTGATTGTTATATTTTGACTGCTTTTTCGGCTATAATGTCCAGCCAACGAGGTAAGAATAACTAGAGATATATCTAGAATTATTTTCTGTAATTGCATGACTTATGTAATTAACATGATAAAGATGGATTCTCGTTTTAAGCTTCTTCGTAGTTTAGCGTTTGGTATTGGCATTCAATATCACATAATACACACATTTACTCGAACGCTAATTGAACGCTAATCGAACGCCAGACTCAGATAAATGACATTTTAGTATTCTATGCACATTTTGAAGTATTTTTTATGTCGATTGTTATTATGATTGTTATGTGAATGTGTTTATTTCATACGAGTAATTTTACTGATATTCATCAGATTTTAGAATAATTGCTTTTGATTGCCGATTTATTACTGACAAGAGTGCATTCTGTTTACACCTATGGGATTCCATTATTCATACATGTAGTAAATATTACATATAGCCTAGAAGGCAAACTTTAATTCAGTCCAAATTCTTGAATGAGCCTTGATTCTTACTTAATTAAACAATCTCAGTATTTATTGTAAAGATACCTTTTATATCGATGTTCATTCGAGATACAATCTTAAAGAATTACTCAAGTCAGATGTTTAGATACTGTATATTAATGTCCAGTAGTGTTTGACTCTTGTCATTTTACATTTTGGGAAATGCACAATATTATTCCACCTCTTTGGCAACTCTTTTGTTTTAATTTTTGTAACAACTCTAAATTTGTATTTACTATTTGCACAGTGCTGTAGTTATTATTCGATTGTATTTTTGTATCTTTTTATGTTCACAGTTTCACGGCAATGTTGTGTTGAAATTGGCATTGTTGAATTGTTGCACCTTTTGTAAATAAAGACTCGCCTCAACTTTAGCATGTAAACTCAACAACCGTTTTAGCGTTGGAATCATTTCGCCGTACCTGCAGTCACAATGTCCGCTAAATCAGTTTATAACTTCCACTGGCATGACTGGTAGTGGTAGCTGGATTACAGGCGCACGCCACAACGCCCAGTTTGTCATCACACTTTCACACTGTCATCACACTTTCACAGCATCCACTTGCTTCATAATCATGATCATCAACTTCTTCAATTCAACAAACATTGACAATGACATTGAAAACAGAATGGTCATGATAATAAATATATATTGATAATGAACATGATGAATGTCCGCCTAACAAAAGTTAGGCCTAGGCCTACCTAATATTAGCCTAATAAATTAATAATAATATTAAGAATAAGAGTAGCCTACTATGGCAAAATCTACAGGATGACATATTGAAATTTCAACCCACTTAATAACTTACATTAAATAAAGACCAGGCAAATTGATGATTAAAAGAGCCACAGGCACAAGCGAAGAGAGCTACCGGCACTGACTTAACATAAGATCAATTTTAATTTTCACGATCACACGTACTACTGAGTACTGTACTGAAAATATTGCTGAAGTTACGGACTAATTTGGTCCACCAAGAACAATGCTACGTTACCATAACACAGAATGTTAGCGATTTACAGAATTTACTGAATTTGAGTCTAGTCAAGTGGAATCATAGGCGTACGACGGTACGAGGCGGGGACGTGTCGTGGGGTGGGGGGGGGGGGGGGGAACTGCAGCTCCCCCTAGGATTTTGAAAGTGCCGATATTTGGGCAAACATCACTTCATATCTGGGTAGCGATTAGACGGAAATAACCATCTGTTATGGGGAAATCTTTAATATTTCTGACATTTCTCAACCTTCCCCATGTACGGAGGTCTAGTGGAGCCAGACGAAGTCTCAGCGGAACAACCGACGAAACAGAGAGACTGAAGCTTTTGGTCTAGGTAGCGATGTGCCCGCGAATATTTATTTCCTGGAAAATTAAGTTTTGCTTGCTCGTGCTTCGCTCATTCGTAAAAGTTTAAAAACAGAAATTTAATATTCGGGCAAAAGGTGCCAGCCCCGGCCCTAGCAAAAAAGGGGCCTATCAGATTGGAAATTGCAGCGTGCACTTGAGGTTTTTCTTCTTGAAAATTATTGTGACTCTTAGAGTATCGGTATACTATTGTAGTTATTTTGGTGCCCAGGGGCGGATCCAGGATTGAGTAAAAGAGGGGGCACACAAATGAAGGTTTTTATTTTTTTTTTGGTCAACTTTTGAAAAAGGTAGACCCCGTATTTTTGGGGTCTCACCAGCTTCTCGAAAAGTCACTCAGTGGGGGGTGGGGGGGGGGGGGGGTGTCAACATAAAAAAAATTTCGCCAGACTTTCAAAATTCGCTCAGTGGGGGGGGGGGGGGGGGGTAATGGGGTCCAGTTTACCTCCATAATTCCCTGACAAGCAAAAAAAAAAAGGAGAAAAAAAGGTCTTCATCCGAAAAGGTGGGCACAATCAAGAAAATGGCTGATCGTCTATGGTCAAAATGCATACTTTTCTTCCAAAAGGGGGGGGGGGGCACTTCCAGCCCGGATCCGCGAATGTTGGTGCCTATTACTGTGAATTAGCCTACTATGATGTGTAGTTTCCTTTTATTGATATCCTGTGTCTAACTGAATATGTTCCCTGTGTTTTTGTACTCGTCGTGTGATGTACCTATTGTTACTGTGTAATACTCTTTTCCTTTATCATTTCTCATATTTTCTTTCTTTCTCTCCCGTCTAGTTATGTGTAACTCTATTCTCCCTTTTTGAATATAGCTTGTTTTGTCTTTTTTTTTTACACACCCCATTACTTTCATAACGTACGTATTCTTAGGTAGTTATTAATGTATATACTCCCTTTAAATACATTTATTTCCTTGCTCATGTACAGACGGGGACCTTGGTCTCCTTGTCTTTCTTTCAATTCACTTCATTATAATTATTATTGTTATGCATGATTTTGTTTGCATTGTAAATGCGTAATAATTGAATGTAATGTTCTATGTGACTTGTAAAAAGGAAGAAAGTTGAATAAAAATATCAATATCAATATCAATATATTTTTTGCTTTCACGAAAGAAAATCAAGAAAAGGTTATTAAAGTTACGTGTCAATAAACATTTTGGTAACTTGATGTAATTTAAGCAATAAATGGCAATTATTTTTTATAACAAATCTCAATTAAAATAATAAAAAATAAAAATCATTACTAAATATCGAGTTTGTAAAAAGGCAAGAACACTTTAGCTCCTAGTTTTCAAGTTTATCAAACACGGTATTTTACAAATATAGTGGATAAATTAATATTTTCGGTATAACTGAAATGATTTGTTAAATAAATATAGTAAATAATATTTAATATAATTTAAAATGATCATTATTATTTATAAATCATATACGTTTGCATTTTGTACTGGTTTCATATAAAAACATTTCATGGACGAGGATAATAAATAGCAAAATGGCAGCCACCAGTCAACAAGTAAGTTATTGTTATTACCGATTTTTTTTTTTAATGAAAGACGTCATTATTTTACTTTAAATACTATAAATTTTGGTATTTTAATATGTTCATTTGAGGTTGGAAATTCGTTTCATTTAATCCATGTGTTATAGTAACGTTACGGTAATAAAAATAATGTCAAATGCATTCCAATTTAGTCGTCGACGAAATCGTCACACTCCAGACCAGACAAGTCACAGACCGGACCGGTAGCGGACGCCGCCCCGGTGAAGTCTGGCTAAATTCGGTTTCAGAACACTAGTTTAATCAGCCATAACTGTTGTTGTTGTTGTTGCATTATGGCACCTTTGACACAAAAAGGTCCTGTGTGCCAGTCACTGTAAAAACAGACGTCACATTGGTCGTAAGGTGTGGTCATAAGATAGTCCTTTAATTATGAACCTAGGCTAGTATGTAGGTATGTGAAATGAAAATTTCAAATTGATTAATTCTTGACAAATTTGGTATCAACAGAAAGGTCTACAAAAGAGAAATGCAGTAGTTTTTAAATTATTCAAATTGGATGGATATTTAAGAAATTAGGGCACTTTACATATCGCAAAACACTGTTTTTTTTGGTCCCGCGAATTGTACAGTAATTCAATACGGCAAAAAAAAATGTTGTGACCAATATACATCCCAAACGACCTTAAAAATTACCCAACTTCATCCTATCCTGAAAAGTTTGGTACCCCTGGTCAGCTTATTAGAACATGAATTTGTCAACAAAAACAGAACAGCATTTCACTAACACACTTCATATTTCTGATAATTACCTTAATAATATAATTGCCATAATATTTTGATGAAGAAAAACAGTTGTCTATTAATGAAATTTAGCATCGAAATCTCATCACTTTTGTATATCCATCGTCAAAATTCACATGCTAACGCCAACGGGTTAACCCACGGATCTCCGCCGCCGCTGCCGGCGGAAGCCGACGCTGCTTCGCGGTGGAGTGAGCTAACGTGTATACATAGTTCTGACATGGAAAATTTCGCAAAGTAAAAAAATTATTTCGCAACGATAAATTTCCATTAAACTTCTTTAATGTGTTAAATATGAATGAAAATGAATTTGTAAATAATTGAAATCAATTAAATTTCTTACCTTCATGAAAAATAATGATGATTATGATGACTCAAAATTATCGCGGTAGTTCAGGCCCATGTGAAACAACGTCTGGAAATCCTTTTGACAAAATTTTTTTTTCACACACTAGTTCGTGGCCTCAGCTCTTCGCTGATACCCTTTTTGTGCACATTGACATGCAAATACGGGCACAGCGAAAGCTTTTGTCAGGGTACCCCTCACAGCATAACACGAAAGCTGGTAGAAAACGGAAACACAGTTTTGGAACCACTTTCGCGATGCAAGCGCACGGGCATTTCACATACCTAACCTATGTAGGGTGCACGCGCCGGTATTCGGTCACTTAAAAAGAAATCGCCGCTGATATGAATACCTATCTCTTTAAATTGACAATCTACCATCAAAAGAACCGAAAAATTGTCCTTTGAATAATTATCAAAATAATTTAAAACATGGAAACTTACCCCCAAAAATATCGCCGACAGAAGAAGGAGAAGTTTTCCGCCCAGTATTCGGTCGGCGCCGCCCACAATTTCGGGTTCCCTGAAGATCAATGACAAAGCTGTTGTTGTTTAAGGAAAAGGCACTTGTGACCTAATAAAAACACATGTGTTTAATATAAAAGTATTTTCCATATTACATATTTAAAGAAGGCGATATGTTATAAACATTCCCGAGTTACTGAGTTACTAGCCAACTGGGTGAGAGCTAGAACCTAGCCACTCCCAATGACTAGCCGAGAAGGACCAGACAACAACCACAGACCATCGTGATGAAAAATATACCACCACGTACATGATCTAATGTGAGAGGAGTGAGACAGCCATAACTGGGGGGCTTCCAAAAAATAAGAAAAGATGATTCAATGGGTTATGCAATGAGTCGGGTGCGTTGAGATGTTATTGTTAGTGCTTAGATTTGTTAGGCATAGGCCTAGGCCTACTTGAACTTGAGTCAGAGTTGAAGCCCCGCATAATTAAGACATTGGCATATTAAAATTTAAAAAACAGCACCCAAACTGCCAAAGTTAAACTGCCAAACTAGGCATGCTACTTCAGTACTTGCTAGATCAGATGGCTGCACGCGGCTCCCGACCGTTGAGCTCTGGCTTGACCTGATCCACGAGGCACTATTACCACTATGTCATGTGTATTGCCCATGATTCCATGAAAAGGCTCAAGCTCTGAGCTCCGTTTGCTCTTTTCCAACTTCCACAAAGACTTTGTCTTGAATTTTGAATAAGTGGCTATATCATATCGTGGAATAGGTCTCCGCTCATTCAGTGTGTACGCATACACTTGTGTGTTATGTCTATGGGAGTGGAATGCTGTTGCCACCAGCACTGACGAAATAAACGGCAGTGAATGGACTGGTGACTTATTCCACGATAATGCAGAATATGTGAGATTAAGAATAAGAATATGAAAAAAATAAATTCGGACAGGAATGATATGGCTTGTGCTTGCTTAATTATACCTTGCAGTTACACGTGTCTACATGTCAGTTGATGCAGCGTGTGTGTGTGTGTGTGTGTGATTGGTTTGGTTTTGGTTTTGTTTGAGTTTAAAGGCACTTCTCATTCAGTGTGAATATTTGCGCCTGGTTGGGTTTTTACCACTCACACTTACACAACTTTATTGGAGATAACCTCGCACTCTGTACCTTCGTACCGCGAGGAATTGCCTCCAATAGCAAGTGTGTGATCTCTAGCACATATGTGTGCTGGAAAGGAGCAAGATTGCTGGCCAAAAACAGCCTGAAAATTTCACTTATCAAGATGATAAAGATTCTATTGAAGAATCTGGCGTGAAATCAGCTATTCTATATCATTCTAAAATGTAGAAGGAAGTATTTTCTCAAAATTTTGCTGATTATATTGGTGTTGTTACCTCTTCAACTTAGAAGTTGTGACCGCCGCCGAAATTGACACAGCCCCACATAGGCCTAATGATGGTTCTGTGAGTGGGTTTTTACAGACGTGTATCAATCATTTATGATTGTTTACGTCTTGCGTCTGGGGACCGACCTTTAACGTCGCCATCCGATGTTCTAGATGAATGTGTATCGCAGCACTAACTACATGTAAGTTGTTGTGATGTGAGATGCCAGATTTTATTGCGCTAATCACTTTACGTGAATGTACCGCATCCATTCGCGTGAATTGATTAGCGCAAATAAATTTAGCATCTCGCCGCACATCTTAGTGTTACACTGCACATTCATATACAGGTAGCAAATTTTAGCATCCGTGTATATTTATTTTTGAGCGCTGCCGCAAACCCAAAACAACTTTCCTTTCCTTTGTCTTTGAGCATGTTGAGACTTGAGAGAATATCTACCTTAACAGGTGATGCTGTTCTATCTAAATAAAACTTATTTTAATATATTTTGTTTTGTAGGCCAAGGATGTTCCATCCTGTTCCTCAAGCAGACCTGAACTTCCTGAGGGGTCAGCATCAGGGTCAGCATCAGGGTCAGGGGTCAGATCAGAGGCTCAGAAGAAGATGGATAGAATGAACAGAATCAAGAACCTTCATCTCAAGAGGGTGAGAATCCATTATCTCTATCAAGTATTTCAAGTAGATGCATTCTCATGCTGTGAAAAAAAATACACAGGAGCAGCGAGTGATTTAGGTCTGAAAAACTTTTTTAAAGTGACAGTAAATTGAAGCTCCTAATTGGCGCCATCTTAACAGGATTTGAAAAGTGTCTGTGCCTCTAATTTTCCCATCATGCCCCATTCTAGTTTGTAGAAGCTTAGAATGTATCTGTAGGCAATTTCCACACGTGCAACGTCAAAAATAATAGTTTGAGATATAAAATGTGCATGTGCATGTTTTCCCAACAGCTGTTTGTCGAAATTCAAAATAAAATGCAATTAATTTTCAAATTATAATCTCAATTAGCAGTTACTGTAAGGTGGCGCTGTTCAAGTTTTGCCAGTTTAATCCATTTTAAAATCTCTATTTAAAAAATACATAAAAATTGCTGGAAGAAAATCTCATATGGACAACAGCAATTCTCAAAAGAGCTGATCTTCTGAACTATACAGTATTTTCCAGAGTTTTCATAACTGGTTTCAACTTTGCATTTTAGAATGTATGTTAAGCCAAGACAGAAAGAAATTTTCTTGCCTATTTTGTTTCAAAGGAGACTGATATCATTGAAGTGCTTCTCATTATAATATTCAGTGGGTTTTTTTTTTAATTTGGCAAGAATAGAGTACCGAAGTGCTGACGTCATATTCGCTCGTCGTCCAGGATACTGGTTCCAAACAACAGAGCCCGTGCATGAGGTTCACCGCGAAGTCATTCGAGCAACGGGCTGGAGCAGGGCAATTTCAGTGTTTGGCGCTGGTGTGATCACCACGCCATTGTTTAGCACAAAATTGTTTAGAACCAGCAACCTTGACAACTTGGCCGGTATGACGTCACACTTCGGTACTCTATACTCGTGATGGTGTTTGAATATCTTCATTTTGTATATGTGCATATATGTAGTATCTTTTGAAATTATTTTTAATTTTATTATTTGGGGGGTTTGGGGGGTTATGTTTGATTTGAAACAAAGGATTTTCTCAATCTTAAATTATATGTTCAGTTTTATTTCATGCAAATTCAATGTGGAATTGTTTATTATATATTGTTATGTATATTTAGATTACCTTGGAGGCTATATATCTGGTCCCTTATAATTGTGATAGGTCCCTTATAATTGTGATAGGTCCATCGTCCTGATTGCCATTGCACAATTTATTTCACTGCATATATATATTTTTAAAAATAGTTATAGGTTTTACAGCATATGGACATTTTCAATAACTGTTAAAATGTTTTTATTTTTTGACTGAAAATGTCTTGATTATTGTTAGAATGAAGCCAGGAAGCTGAACCATGTAGAGCTTGTTGAGGAGGACAGAAGAAACAAACTTCCTGTGAATCATGAAGCACAGAAGAGAAGGAATGAATGGATTCTCAAAGATGAAGAACAGAGAAAGGTAAATATACAGTAGTTATTATTGATTGATCGGCATCACTTGTGCCTGGGAGGGGGAAAGTAAACATAATCATTATGATGCAAGGATCTCTCCTCCCAGTTGATCCTAAATTTGATCCTAAATTTGATAGCCTTTTTCACACACTGCCCTGCTAATGTGGAATTCAATTTAACTACTGTTACTGTATGTGAAGGAAACAAGATCTTTGATAAATATGAATGTGGATAATATCATATTAGCATTGTAATTATTAAGGCCACCGCATACTGTACGATCCGATGGGTCCGCAACTGAGTGAGGGGAGATGTGATATCACAGCTCTTGTCTGATTGTGAGTCGCACACCAGGATCGTAAGGTGTGCGATGGCCTTTATACAAGCTTGGTAGATATCATATGAGTCATTTCTTGGTTGCATTGTAGCAAGCTGAAGCTCGAGGAGAAGACTACGAAAGAGTGAAGATGTTGAATATGTCAGCGGAGGAGGCTGAAAGGTTCGAAAGGAAGAAAAAGAAGAAGAACCCTGACCAAGGCTTTGCAGGTAAGTCACAATATGTCCTTATTTTTGTTTGAACTTGTATGTATTTGTTTGTCCTTCATTATTTTCATGTGTGATATGTCTCTTCTAGGTCTCTATGTCTATCTTTGTCTGTTTTGTCTATTTCTGTCTGCTAAATCTATGTCTGTCTATATGTTTGGCTGTATGTTAAAAGATACAGTTGAGTTCTGGGCCCTGTTTCATAAAACTTGCCATCAATGACAAGTTGCAATAACTGTTATAAGCTACTGAAATCCTTGCATCTGATTGGCTGAGAGCAAATTTGTCGGTAAAAATCACAGGCAAGACACTTGATGAAATGCCCCCCTGGTCATGCGATTACATTTTGAAAGAAACAGTCTCAAAGCAATTGGGAAAGGGTGATCTATCTACATGAGAATTGGTGTATACTTTGAGGTTCTGGAATCATCAAAATGTATAGAAATTGACCCATTCTCGCTGTAAAGCACATGCACTGCACACAGAAATGGGTATATGGGACTGCACACACGATGTGGATGAATGTTTGGCCCAAACATTTCAGCTATTTCTAGTCATATTTGAGGGCATTTGAAGAAAAATCCTTTTCAGGGGACATTTTTACTATGATATTATTCCAAACTGGCATAAAAGGAATGAGAAAGCTCACAAATTATTTTTCACCTTTCCTAGAACTCATCTTCCCTTTAATCTCTCTCTCTTTTTCTCTCTCTCTTATTCACTCTCTCTTATTCACTCTCTTACTCACTCTCTCTCTCACTCACTCTCTGACCCCCTGTACCTTTTCATGTCAATATCTGTCTTTCCATCTGTGTTTTCTGCATCTGAATCTGTCTCTTTCATCTTTTTGCACCTCATTCAATAGCTGCCAACCATTCCTGTTTTGGAGGAATAATATTTCTGGCCTTCAAACTAATGTGAATCATTCTTATCTTTTCTGAAAACTTCTGTGCAAAAGAATGTTATATGAGCTGGATTGGTTAATTGTAGGCATTTTGTCCGTCCATGACATTGAATATTTTATGGATTATAAGTTTAGTAGGCCACTGTGGCAACTAAATTTTATCAAATTTCAACCCCTGCAGCGATGCAGTACCCAATGAAACATAACATAGCTCTCTTTAATTAAATACTTGTTTTCTACAGGTCTTCAAACCTTCAAAATTTGTCAAATATCCATCCATGACTAACTGATCAGGCTTACCCTAGTAAAAAAGTACCATAGTACCCATGGTAATTTTACAGTAATTTGACCAAATTACCATCAAATCATTGTAATTTGATAGTACTTTGCATGATTTGATGTTAATTTGGTCAAATTACCATGGGTACTATGGTTCTTTTTTACAAGGGTATATACACTGTATTGATGTATTTCTAACTGTTTGATGTAAAAAGTTTGGCAGGCATGTCATTCTATGATGCTTTCTTTATCAATGATTTTCTTTGCCACCAGACTACGAGCAAGCCACCTTCCGCCAGTACCAGCGACTGACCAAGCAGATGAAGCCAGACCTTGATGGGTACGAGAGACAGAAGGAGAAGCTAGGTGATGATATCTACCCTGATCAAGACACTCTCAGTCAGGTGGAGTTCAAAGACACAGAGGAAGGCATCAACAGGATGGTCGAAGATCTGGAGAAACAGTGAGTCTTTAAGAATCCCTGCAGATATATATTTTTATCACGTGCATTTTTGTAAGGGAGTTTTCAAGAAGAAAAGGGAAGAAACTGAACAAAAGATAAACAAAAAGAGACACAGGAGAAGAAGAAACACAGAGGAAAGTTATTATGATAAGAGAGAAGGGAAAAGATAATGATAGAAAGAGAAAGAGCAATAGAATGATTGAGGAGAAAATGGAGAATGTATTTGTAATGAAGATGTGTTTTAATTTAGGATTACAATTATCTTTAATGCCGTTATCATAATTGTTTCACTTTTTATTCAGGGATTTTTTTTTTTAAAATAATGTTACATTTTTGCATTGGATATTTTGGTAATCGTTAGTAACAAATTTCCTTAAAATTTTCTTAATGTTTTCCACAGATTATGAATAATTTGAAACCAAAATACATCTCAAAGAAATTGTTTACATGCCTTGATACTGGCCGTTTAGAATACAGGGTTAGAAAAACAGTTAAAGAAAAACAGAAGACGAAAAAAAAAAAAAATTTTACACTTTCCGTGTGAAGCTTACTGCCTGGCGATCATTATGAATATCATTTATGGTGTTAATCTAAATCAAACTTATTTCTCTATATTGTATTTTTTTTGCAACAGGATTGAAAAGAGAGAAAAGTACAGCAGGAGAAGAGCCTTCAATGAAGAGGATGACGTTGATTACATCAACGAACGTAACATGAGATTCAACAAGAAGATTGAGCGCTTCTATGGCAAATACACTGCCGAGATCAAACAGAATCTGGAGAGGGGAACTGCTGTCTAGACTCAAGAAAAACAGTGGACTTCTGAAAAGAAGAGACCTTTAATGCTAGCTGAGCCCACAGTAATATTTAGAGAGACTTATACTTGAAGACGAAAGGCTGTGATGGCAACTCAAGGATATGCAGGAGACCTTGATGATTGTTAAAAGGCTTTTGATAGTGCAACATTGGCCCGTATTCTGAACTCTGGTTTAACTTAAACCATGGTATAAATGTGTGGTTTAACTATGGGCAGCCAAATGTGACACAAATCTCTAACAGTAGATATTCAATTTATCAGCAGTTTTGGTACTCAATCTTTTAAAAAATGTCTGGGAATGACAAGTACAATAGTTTTCTTGACCATTAAAGCATGAGACCAGAATCCAGTAACCATAAGGAACATACAGTGTGAACAAATTTTTGACATTTTTGGCTACCCATACTTAAACCAGATTTAAACCATGGTTTTAAGTTAAACCGGAGTTCAGAATACGGGCCATTGTGTGTAATAAACTTGTCATACAAGGTGCATATTTCCATGATGATGAAGAGAAATAAAACCTTGGGCTTGTCTTTTAAATAGTTGTTTGGTAAGAGTCAGTGATAGGATTGCTGATCGATTCCTATCATTACAACTCCCAAGACGGTGACACGACCTTTGCTCCTGCGACATTTGCTCCACCGTCCATATCTCGAAAGGTCAAAGGTTAAGGTCAAGATCGTGATGTGTAGATTAGAATTAGGGTTAGGGTTTATGGCTAGGGTTAGGTTTAGGATTAACATGGCAAAGTTAGACCGGAGCAATTGTCACAGGAACAAATGTCATGGAACTCCCAAGACAGGACCCTAGAGTCCATGAAGCGGTACAGCAGTTTGTTTAATAGAATTTTATGACGATGTAAAACTGCAGTAGGACTTCGTTCCAAAGTTAATGGGAAAATGAGAATGTATGTACAGCGTGGCAATTTGGCATATAAACAGAGTCCGTGAATATTGTTCGCTGAGAGCCGGAAGTGTGCCTAGTCGTAATATTTACATAAACACCCTTCTCTCTCTCAGCAGGCTAGGTATATATGAGAGAGTGTGTAGCAGGTCGTAGAGAACTAATCATAGAGATCCAGGAAGATGTATTTGAAAAACTGTGCCATGAGTTTAGAATATGATATGTACAGGATTTTTTTAATGAATTACCCAAGACATTAGTCTGCCGTTATCTAAGAGGGGTTAAAAGAATAGGTGTGATGCAAGTTGACAGCAGAATTTTTACATTGTATAGAGGAACAGTCAGGTCGGTTTTGTAATTTTATGTTGGAAAAGAGGACTCTAAATATTATTGAAGAAAAGGAAACGGCCATCCTAATTTAATTTTAAAAACTGTTATTTATTCTTTTTAAGTGACCTAACGAATTGTTTTTTTAGTATTTTTGAAAATTGTTTTCTATTTCATTATATTCCTGTTGTAATGAAATATCTGGGCTTGTCTGCAGAGGGCCACAAGGACATTAACTCATTTACATGGAATTAACACCCCTCTGACCTTTAAGACAAAGGAAACAAATGAAATCTTAACTTCTGAAAGAGGGGGTGAAATATAAGAAGAGGGTCTCAGGGAGCTGGAAACAAATGAAATCTTAACTTCTGATAGAGGGGGTGAAATATAAGGAGAGGATCTCGGGGAGCTGGGATATATAGTTTCTGGGTAACAAAGAGATAATGATGTGGGCTCTGGAAAGTTCATTCTCGCATCTCACATAAGAAATATTAGTATTTTGCAAATGTACCTCGTTATAAACAAACTCCTTGGGCCAAGGAAATTTCCTGGTTATACTGAAACCTTGTGATATCAGGGCTAAAACACAGTAGAATACAAAGAAGTGGGACCGGGACTTTATAACAAGGTTCGACTGTACCGCAATTCATTTTATTGTATTTAGTGGCATGATCAGTGCTATAACTTACTACAAAGAAAAAAAATTATTAATTTGAGGAATTATTTTGTACAGTGTGTCACATTTTTTCCATTGTTTTTTATGTTATTAGTTGTATGTATATGTCATTTGTACAAATATCAATAAATCCTATATATGAATTGTATTCTTTGTTTTTGGATCTCAATTGAAGTACAGTGTACATTAAGTACATTAATCAACACTTTATAAGTAGGCGACCCAAAACCTTTTCAAAAGGAGGGGTTTACAATAATAACAAATCTTTCATAAATATCGGTACGCTGTAGTAGGTTCTGCAACTTCATGAATTAGATCAGTTTTTAACTATTCACTAAACTTCCCAAACTTTCTCCATCATTCTTTCTTCTCTCTTTCATCTTTTCGGGATGTCTCTACTCTCTTTCACTTCCTTTTTACGACCCATGACCTTTTACACATTTAATACCACTTTCCCTTGTTATCTCTCTCTACCTGTTTATGTCTGTGTCTCTTTCAATCCCATGTATCCTCTGTGTGAGTGTGTGTGTGCGTTGGTGTTCACCGGCATCCGTGGGACACTAATATGAAAACACACCTTCGAACCAAGGACACACACGTGACCGAGGACCGTCCTCGTTTTGATTTACAGTTTTGTTGGCTTTATTTTTAGCTTCTAACTACGCTGTTGACCTTATGAGCAGAGTCCACATTTGGGCGGTAGTGAAATTTTTCGTGTGTAAATTATTTTTTTTTGGCTTACGCACTCTATCCAACAGACGGGTACGCCCGGAAATTGAACGGGATTTATTTTTATTTAGTCTTCCAAGATTCTCTTCAAAAACAATTGAAAAATAACTAAATAGTTAATTATGAATAAGTCCACGGTTGAGTAATGTTGACACACAGTCCTTGTTTTCCGATGGAAACAAGTATGTGTGTGTGTGTTAGTGTGAGTCGATAAGAAGGAAACCCAGATTTAACCCTAAATGTTGTTACAACCGTCAGTACTTATAGATTTAAAGGTAAAGTTGAGTTCTCGTCGGGGGATTACTTTGTGAAATAAATTGGGAAAGGTTGATTATATAGCACATGAGAATTTGTTTATGCTGTAAGGTTTTGGAATCACCAGAATGACAAGAAATTGACTCGATCCTGTTGAGAGTCGCATGTACTGCACACAGAAATGTGTATATGGGACTACACACACACAAACACACCCTCACACACACACACACACACACACACACACACACACACACACACACACACACACACACACTTTTTTTTTGTTTTTGTTGATCTTTTATTTTCTCTCTTTTTCAAAATAAAGAATGTACAATTATATACAAATAAACAATATGAATTAACAATATTAACACAACTTACATAGTATCAATAATACAAATGAAAAAGAAAGTTTCATATATAACAAAGCACCCCCTCCCCACCTCCCCCCCCCCCCCCCCATTCCGGTGTACCTGCTCACATTCCCATTTCTCACTTACTCAAATTAAAAAGTTGGAAAACTGATGCTGTCAGGGAAGCTTCGTGGATGGGTAGGCCAAAAAAAAACAAAAAAACAAAACAAAAAAAAAAATTACTTCTTATGCATGACCAGCATAAAGGATATCGGTAAGGTATTAAATGAAGTACTACAACAGAATTCTTTAAATATTTATTTGTTCCCATTTCAGTAAATGTAACCCTATTTTACCATTTTTTATTGCTGATTCCTTTTCTCGATCTTTATAATCTAAAATCATCTTTAAAATTTTGTTCATTGAAGGAAGCACTCCTGATGATCTGGAAAAATATATAATATATTTCATCATAAATATAATAGAATTACACATTTTGATTCTATGAGAGTTTCCTTCTATCCCTACAAATATTAAATTCCAATTGCTAATGTCTATTTCCCTCAAATCCAGAGTACTTATGATTTCTTGCCAAGTTCGTTGCACTTGTTCACAAAGCAAAAATAAGTGTGGATACGTCTCCTCCTCCTTTTTACAAAATGAGCATAATTTATCAGGGACAAATCCAAATCTATAGAGGTGTTCTTTAGTATATAAAGCGCCATGTAATGACTTGTATTGAAATTCTCTATGTTTACTGCAAATCACTGTACGGCCTACTCTCAAAAATATTTCTTTAATTTCTTTCTTATCATAATTATATTGACTATGTCCATCTCGTACTTGTAAATCATAATCTTCCTGAAATTGTCTAATGAAATAATTATACATTTTCCTGGATTTCAAATTAGACAATGTGCCAATTTGCCCCCCAATATTTAATCTAATATTAAAGTTATGAATGTCAACCTGCATATGATCTCTCATTTTCCAATCGTTTGGAATAACTTTGAAGATATCATGAATTTTCAATAATCCTTTGCTTTCAATACCTAACCTGCAAAAGTGTGAATGCGGTTTCATATGTATTCCATCCACTATATCAGCTATTTGGACAACCCCCTTCTTTAACAAGTCCTCATGAAAAATCATTTTATTTCTACTGCAAATATTTTTATTGTTGAAGAGAATGGGATTGATTTTATCTTCAAAATGTCTACATTTATCCAGTTCTTGCCATACTCTCAACATCTCTTTATAAAAAGGTGCCAAATTTTTCAAAGTCATTTTATTTATATCATAATCGCATAAAAATATGAACCTTCCCCCGAATGCCCTACAACAATAATCAAAAGAAATCTTCCACCCTGAATAGTTTTCTCCAGCATAGAGTAGCCATTTAACCCACATAACCCTTTGAGCTTTAATAAATGTTTCATAATTTGTCATTCTTAAACCTCCAAACTCATATTCCTGATACATAATTTTCCTTTTAATTCTGTCTTTCCCATTCCAAATAAAATCAAAAGAAATACGTTCCACTTCCTCTAGAATATATTTTGGAACAGTAATTAGAGTAGAGACGTAATTAAATTTTGACAAAACGTAAGTCTTCAAAAGTTGGATTTTACCCATTATCGTTAAATCCCTTTGCTTCCACCAACCTACAAGTCTTTTTATTTTACTTAATATCTCTTTGTAATTTAAATCCTCTTTCCGTTTCAAATTTCTTGTAAAGTATATCCCCAATATTTTCACTTCATCAACGAAATTCCCAAACAACTGAACTCCAGATATTTCAGTTTCTTCACCCAACCACACAAAATTGGTTTTTTCCTTATTAACCTTTAAACCACTAATTTTTTCAAAAGCTTCAAAAATTTGTTGTACCCTTTGAATGGATTCCTTGTCTTGTAAAAAAAGTGTTATATCATCTGCATATAATATTTGTTTAATTTCACTCTGACCTAATTTAATCCCTCTAATATTGTTATCATTTCGAATATACAATGTCAGTATTTCTATAGCCAGTACAAATAAATATGGCGAAAGTGGATCCCCTTGCCTTACCCCCCTTTTTATATCAAAATAACCAGTTGAGTGACCACCGTTCATCACACAACTACTTATATCATTGTACAAAATCTTTATCCATGAGCTAAAAATATCACCAAAACCAAAAACTTTTAAGACGTGCAATAAAAATTGATGAGAAATTGAATCAAATGCTTTCTCAAAATCCACTGCAGCTAAGAACCCTATTGTATGATCTAAAGAATAAAAGAACATATCATCTATCAGGCGTACTGCCTCCCCTATATTTCTGTTTTTTATATATCCTACTTGATCAAAGTGTATTATTTCTCCAAGAACTTCTTTTATCCTTTTGGCTAACACTTTAGATAAAATCTTATAATCTACATTTAAAAGTGTTATTGGTCTGTAATTCTTTATCTGGAGATTGTCTTTGCCTTCTTTTTCGATAAGTGTTATTACCCCTTGCTTTTGTGAACTAGATAATTCCCCCCTTTCATAAGCTTCATTCAAAGCACCCATCAACATACCACCCAAAACAGGCCAGAATGTACAATAAAATTCTGCCGTGAAACCATCATTTCCAGGTGATTTGTTCCACTTTAGTTCTTTCAAGGCATTATAGCATTCTGCGTTTGTCATTTTACCTTCACAAAAAAGTTTACTGTTTTCACTTAATTTTTGTACATCTCTAAAAAATACACTGTTACTTATGTCCATATCGTTTTCTTTCAAAGCATATAAGTTTTCATAAAAATTCTTTATGATTTTTGAAATTTTATTTTTATCCTTTATAATATTCCTATCTTCGTCATAAATTTCACAAATTACGCTTCTCTTTTTGTTAGTTTTTAACAGCTGCTCAAAATACTCTACATTCTTCTCCCCTTCTTCAGACCATGGTGCTCGAGACCGCACCTTAACCCCCTGTCGTACAAAGTCGAATAATTTTTCTAATTCCTTCTTTTTCTCATCAATCTTATCACTTATCATCTTCGTAGGTGTTTCTAACATCTGATTTTCTAAATCCTTAATGTCCATTTCTAATTTTCCAATATTATCCTTTCTCATTTTAGCCTTCTCACTAGAATATTTTATAATATATTGTCTTAATTTCATTTTAACGAAATCCCATAATATGATTTTATTAGAAATTTGACTTCCCCATGTATCCTCTAGTTCTTTTATTTTACAATTCACTTTATCCACAAATTCTTTATCCAAACATAAACTGTTGTTGAATTTCCAATATGATTTTCCAAAAGCATAATCAAGTTTAGAATCTCCCAGCGATATACTAATACCAGAGTGATCTGGCGTAACTGAGACTAAAATACCACAATTTTTCACATTGGTTTCTAGCGTAGAAGAGATAAAAATGTAATCTAGTCTAGTCTGAACCACTGGGTTTTTCTGCCTAAATGTAAATTGTTTTTTATTTGGATTTCTTTTCCTCCATATGTCTATAAGATCAAATTTATCCAAAATACCCAATAACGCATCCCTACTCTTACTTTTTGACATAGTTTTTAACCCAAAATAATCTAACGCCATATTCATTATAACATTAAAATCCCCTCCTATTAGTATTTTGTATCCATTCTCGATTAGTCTGGACATAACTCTATCTAGTTCTAAAAAAAACTCACATTGTATCTTTTCTTTGTCCCTTGTAGGCGAATAGACATTTCCCAAAATTATTTTTTCACCCTGAATTTGCCCTTTGATAAAGATATATCTCCCCTCTTCGTCCACCAACATATGTTCCACTTTGATTTCTAAGTCCGTCCCAAACATAACAGCTACCCCCTTGCTATGATTAGTACCATGACTGAATACCCCATGACCACCCCAATCTAACTTCCATCTCTCCTCAATATCTTCAGTACTAAACGTTTCCTGAAGGAATACAATGCTACTTCTTTTCGTTTTACACCATTCAAAGACCCTTGCCCTTTTTGCTGCATCCCTAATTCCCCTTACATTAACCGAAGTTAAAGTAAAATTAACAACCATTATGGATATATTTTAAAAGAGGCTGAAAGTACATACAGTATCACTGGCAGCATCAGTCCCACATTGAAATAATTCACCGAAAGAAATGTGAATGCGAGCAGAAACCGGATTGTCCCCCCAAACCCCTCTCCTCCGTACACAAAGATCCATCCCTGTAGCCCACCGTACATGTAAATGATAAAATCTCTTGATGTTACTGTCCTGCCTCCTCCCCCCACCCCTTGTGGCATTGATTTCTCCCACCATACCTTACCATAAAAGTCAACCTCCCAGTAAACAAGTCTATCAACGCCGAAAACCTTTCAGGGCATGTCATTCCTTTAACATTCTCATACCAACTGTGATAACTCCTTGCTCATACCATGTCATTCATTTAACATTCTTATACGAACATGAAATAATCGACTCCGTTAATCCCAAGATTAAAACTCAGGCAAAGTCTTTTATACTGGGCCACGCCCTTAATTGGACGTGAAAATGCCAAACATATTCCACATCTCAATCAGTGTAAATAGATTCCCTTGTACCAATTAGTGTTATCTTGTATTCTTCCATTGAAATATCACCTTTTGGCACCAAAGCATCATTTGCATTTTACACAGTATATATAGATCAACAGAATCTGATGCCAGCCCCTCAATTGCATAACTTTTAAAAAGTCTTTTTTTTTTTTCAAATACCTTAAAGAAACGAGATATACATGCATTAAATCCCCCTTCACTACATGCAAATCCTAGAAATTCCGACTATAAAATTTGCCTTTTGACGCTGAATCGCATCCATCTGCCAAGCACAATAAAGAGGGACAAAACATGAAACATCCCTGGGTCGTGCCCATTTAAAAGGGCTGGCACGATTCCAAGTTTCAATATAACAATTCATACTATCAATTCCATGAATGTTTTGACATTAACCTAACGTATGAATAAGCAAACCTATCTCAGGACTCAAAAATACAAATGGTGCCCTTGAACCAAATACCATCCATGAAAATGAATTCTTTGAAACCCCAGGCTTAAATAGTTACAACAAAAATACAAGCTGGGGGCAATGATCTTACACATTTATGTACATGTACATAATAGCTTTCTGCATACACATTGTACGTAATAAATAGCTTGCTGCATACACACATTAATCCCCTTCCTACATGTATGCATTTAAGCTTAGGAACTCCGATAACAAAACTTGCCCCCAAAGTATGCAAAAAGTTTCATTATGCAAAATACCATGCCTTGTCATGAAACATAATTTTGTTTTCCATGAAATTCGCATGCATAATTTAACATCGAAGGTAGAATATATTTTGTATTTGATATTCCTTTTTTTTTTTTCCTTCTTCCTTTTCCCTTCTTTCTTTTTTAAAATTTTTGTTGTTGTTTTTGGAAGGATTGGGGAAAATTTTCTGAAACCCAAGATCGTAAACGTGTATACAAAATATAACTTGAAATTCACAGTAAAATCTTCCATTAGCAAATTATATCAGCCAGTTATAGCACATCTGTCCATCATAACTAATATTATAGTCCACCATTTCTACCATGACTATTAACTCATTTCTAAACTCATGTCTAAGCATACAATAACACAGAAAATTCATCCTGAAATGCTTATCCATTTTTTTTTTCTTTCCTCTTTCTTTTTCCTTTGACCTTTCCATGCACATATGCATTATATCAGCCAGTTATAGCACATCTGTCCATCATAACTAATATTATAATAGTCCACCATTTCTCCCATGACTATTAACTCATACCTAAACTCTTGCCTTTATCCTTTCCCGATATGCATTATATCAGCCAGTTATAGCACATCTGTCCATCATAACTAATATTATAGTCCACCATTTCTACCAAGACTATTAACTCATTTCTAACTCGTGTCTAAGCATACAATAACACAGAAAATTCATCCTGAATTGCTTATCAATTTTTTTTTTCTTTTCCTTTCCCTCTTTCCTTTTCCCATGCCAGATATGCATTATATCAGCCAGTTATAGCACATCTGTCCATCATAACTAATATTATAGTCCACCATTTCTACCAAGACTATTAACTCATTTCTAAACTCATGTCTAAGCATACAATAACACAGAAAATTCATCCTGAAATGCTTATCCATTTTTTTTTTCTTTCCCCTTTCTTTTTCCTTTGACCTTTCCATGCACATATGCATTATATCAGCCAGTTATAGCACATCTGTCCATCATAACTAATATTATAGTCCACCATTTCTCCCATGACTATTAACTCATACCTAAACTCATGTCTAAGCATACAATGACACAGAAAGATTTATCCTGAAATGCTTATCATTTTTCTTCCGCTCCCTTTCCAGCTTTGCGTTATATCAGCCAATTATAGCACCAGTTATAGCATAACTAATATTATAGTAGTCCACCATTTCTGCCATGACTTATCTCATACCTAAACTCTTGTCTAAGCATACAATAACACAGAAAATTCATCCTGAAATGGTTATCAATTTTTTTTTTCTTTCCCTCTTTCTTTTTCCCATGCCAGATATGCATTATATCAGCCAGTTATAGCACATCTGTCCATCATAACTAATATTATAGTCCACCATTTCTACCAAGACTATTAACTCATTTCTAAACTCATGTCTAAGCATACAATAACACAGAAAATTCATCCTGAAATGCTTATCCATTTTTTTTTTCTTTCCTCTTTCTTTTTCCTTTGACCTTTCCATGCACATATGCATTATATCAGCCAGTTATAGCACATCTGTCCATCATAACTAATATTATAGTCCACCATTTCTACCAAGACTATTAACTCATTTCTAAACTCATGTCTAAGCATACAATGACACAGAAAGATTTATCCCGAAATGCTTATAATTTTTCTTTTTTCTTTCCTCTTTCTTTTTCCTTTGACCTTTCCATGCACATATGCGTTATATCAGCCAATTATAGCACCAGTTATAGCATAACTAATATTATAGTAGTCCACCATTTCTGCCATGACTTATCTCATACCTAAACTCTTGTCTAAGCATACAATAACACAGAAAATTCATCCTGAAATGGTTATCAATTTTTTTTTTCTTTCCCTCTTTCCTTTTCCCTGTTTCCTTTTCCCTTTCCAGATATGCATTATATCAGCCAGTTATAGCACATCTGTCCATCATAACTAATGTTATAGTCCACCATTTCTCCCATGACTATTAACTCATTTCTAAACTCATGTCTAAGCATACAATAACACAGAAAATTCATCCTGAAGTGCTTATCAATTTTTTTTTTTCTTTCCTCTTCTTTCTTTTTCCTTTTACCTTTCCATGCAGATATGCATATCAGCCAGTTATAGCACATCTGTCCATCATAACTAAAATTATAGTCCACCATTTCTCCCATGACTATTAACTCATTTTTAAACTCATGTCTAAGCATACAATAACACAGAAAATTCATCCTGAAATGCTTATCAATTTTTTTTTCTTTCCTCTTCTTTCTTTTTCCTTTTACCTTTCCATGCAGATATGCATTATATTAGCCAGTTATACCACATCTGTCCATCATAACTAATATTATAATAGTCCACCATTTCTCAATGACTGTTAACTCATCCCTAAACTCATGTCTAAGCATACAATGACACAGAAAATTCATCCTGAAATGGTTATCAATTTTTCTTTTCCTTTCCCTCTTTCCTTTATCTTTTCCCGATATGCATTATATCAACAAGTTATAGCACATCTGTCTATCATAACTAATATTATAGTCCACCATTTCTACCAAGACTATTAACTCATATCTAAGCTCCTGTCTAAGCATACAATAACACAGAAAATTCATCTTGAAATGCTTATAAATTTTTTTCCCCCTTCTCTTTCCTCCCAACATTTCCCCCCAACATTTCCCCCTAAACTAAAGTTTAACATGCTATAAGTTCACCGTATCTCATGTTCACACATATTTATGAGAAGAAAAAAAAAAAAAAAAGAACTTAGCGTGAGATGTATATCACTCAGACTTTCCTTTTCCTTTCCCCTTTTCTTTCTCTCCTATAAAAGTATCCATGTTTCTTTAGCTTTTTTTCCTCTCTCTATTTCCTGTCTTCTTTCTTTTGATTTCCTCACCTAATTCCTTCCTTCGCTCATAATTTGTGTTTTCATCCACAGCAAACAATGATCCCTTGAATACTAGTGCTCAGACTCAGGTACCTTCAGTTTCAGCTTCTCAAGAAATTTTGATTGCTCTTTTCTTTGTAGGTGCTTTCCATCCACATATAACTTAGTCGGATCCTGTCTGGAAAAGTGAGCCTTCATTCCCGCTTTTTTTGCTTCCTTTAGAACCTCAAGTTGTTCTCTCCTTTCTCGTCTCACACTCAGTGGTAAGTCGTCTGTCACCGCAAGCCTGGTTCCCTTAAGGTGAAACGCGTTGGTCATGATCCTCAACTTGTCTGGAAACCGAAGCACTCTCCCCTTAATTGGCCTTGGCTTCGATGGACCAGCAACACGATGACATCGTTGGAATTCAAAGTTCTCAACTTCTTGTGGGTCAATTTTCATTTTTTCCTTCAAAAATGTCCGTATCACAGTGTCAATATTTTCATTTTCCTCCTCCTTTAATCCATGAAAAACCACGTTTTCTCGTGCAACATAAACTTGAAGCCTCTCTATTTCCTTCCTCATTTCCTGTTTGCTTTCTAACAACTCTTGCTCAATTCGTGGTATGGTTTCTTTCTTCAGTTCTTCTATTTCTGCTGTCGTGAACTTCAGTGAATCCATAATCTCCGTTATCTTTTCATTCATTTTTACAATCTTCTCTCCTGTACCCCGTATCTCATTTTGAAGTCCATCCTCGACCTGACTTAATTTCGCCAGCATTATTCGCGATTGTTTTTCCACGATAGACTCTACATCCATAGCTGTTATACTAGTAGTACCGGTATCCTTCTTTGTAGTATGAGCCACTGTAGGGCTTGTCCGTGGCCTTTTCTCACGTTGAGTAGCCATTGCATAAGCTTATTTTATGCAGTCTTGAGCCGAGGTATGATCCCGGGACAGCTTCGGGGTACAGCGCGTGAAGAGTTCGTTGCTTTGTTATATTATAGCGACATCAGATTTAATCAAATTCCATGTGCAATCCAATGGGGCGGGAGGAGCGTGGCAGAACGACGTGCTATTCGGCTCGGGTCATTGAAGGACACACACACACACACACACACACACACACACACACACACTTTTTTTTGTTTTTGTTGATCTTTTATTTTCTCTCTTTTTCAAAATAAAGAATGTACAATTATATACAAATAAACAATATGAATTAACAATATTAACACAACTTACATAGTATCAATAATACAAATGAAAAAGAAAGTTTCATATATAACAAAGCACCCCACACACACACACACACACACACACACACACACACACACACACCACGTTTACATGGCCTTACTTCCGAGGACAACTATTGTTCCTCTATTGTTACTCGTCCTCGGACAGTCGACGGAATAAAGCACAAATTCATTGTTCGACGTTCGAGGACTATTGTCCGGCTTCCGAGGACCATTGTTGTCATGATTTTTTTTTTGTTCTCTGTCCGAAAATGTCCTCGGACATAATGCTAAACAAACGCACACACACACACACACACACACACACACGTTTACATGGCTTTACTTCCGAGGACAGCTATTGTTCCTCTATTGTTACTCGTCCTCGGACAGTCGACGGAATAAGGCATAAATTCATTGTTCGACGTTCGAGGACTATTGTCCGGCTTCCGAGGACCATTGTTGTCATGATTTTTTTTTTGTTCTCTGTCCGAAAATGTCCTCGGACATAATGCTAAACAAACGCACACACACACACCCTCACACACATGTTCGGCCCAAACATTTCAGCTGTTTCTTGTTATATTTGGAATGTGAGGGCATTTGAAGAGCAATCCTTTTCAGGGGACAAGACTATAATAATCTTCCAAACTAACATAAAAAGAATGAGGAAGCTCAACCTTCTGTTTAATCAAAGATACATTGTACCCTATCATGTTTCTGATAATTTGACACCTTGATCAATGAAATCCGACTATGGACAGCTGAACAGTAACATATTTTCTGATGCATGTCAAATTTGCCTCTGCCCAAGTTTTGAATGAAATGAACAGTCAACCCACGGTTGGCTGAATGATCTCCATTCCAGATGAATGCACTCACAAATAATGAAAGTGAATGCTGAACACCATTCAGCCCAAACTTGCGCAAAGGCGATTCTGACATGCTTTTGAAAAATGGCCAGTGCTCAGTTATCCAAGATTGCATTTTGGTGAGGAGCCTATCAAATTAAAGAAGACATTATCAACTACCATGCCATTATACTAAATTTCAGCGATTTCACTTTTTTTTTTTTACGACATTGGGGCTTGAATATTGTTTTCCTATTTATCGACTCGCACAGTATAACTAGACGTGTTGAATAAAATAATCAAAGAGGGAAATGAATGCTAAGTACAAATGGAATTCACATTTTATTTACAATCTTGCAATTGAAGTCAGCAAATTTTATTTCCGCACATAACTGCTCTCAATAGTTTATGTACAATCGGCATACCCATATTACTTACTCTTCTCAGACTATACTTGTACAAACTTCCACTGCTTTTATTACAGAACTTCCGATGTTTATAGCAATATTTCTTACAATTCCTCTTCTTCTGTTTTCATCAGAGCAAAAAAACGGACAACAAAATGGAGGAGTTATATATATGGCATGTATGGAACATACAAGATGCAACATCTATGGACAAAAATTGTACTTTGTATACATGCACAATCTGCAAAATACATTATTGTATAATCCAGTGAAAACAAGTTGAATGATATACAGTGGGAACTTGTTATAAAGAGCTCTGATATAGCGAAATTCCTAATATAACAAGGCAAGTTTGCTGGTCCAGGTCTTTATGTTCTTTTGGTTTTTTTACTCTGATATAACCAGGTAACTTTCATGTTCCCAAAGTCCTTGTTATAGCAAGTTTCCACTGAACCGTAGTTTCCTTCCTAAATGATAGTACTACAAGGCTTGAATTTAAAATAATCACTTGTTTGACTTGTCCAAGCACATAAAAAATTATATTGAGTCTTTATTGACTGTTTCTTGTATGTTGGGTAAAAGTGGAAATGACACATATCAATGGCACTATATTGCATACACTCTGCATGGACACAAGTACTCAGAATGGTGTTATAGCTTGCGCTAAAAGCATGACCTACTGGTACAGCAACTGCAATATTTCATGCCGATCTTGCAATTACAGCATGATCAGGATATTGAGTGAGGTTCTTCATAATATGTGGTCTAAAGAATAAAAACCCAAGAAACATGCTGAAATTATCTAAAGTCTTGCAAGAGATTACATAAAAATAAAAAATACTAATTAAAAACATTTGTAATGAGGGCCCATATCACCTAAAAAGGAAATTTCCAACATTCATCCAGCTGTATTTATTGAAAGAGTAAGATTTAAATTCACATTTTATTTGAGGATAATAATGTATAAAATCAAACAATCCTACAAAGTAGATTTTAAGTGACACCAACAAACGGCTGACCTCAACCTGCAATAATGTGGAGTGCATATAGAAAGATTTGTTCATATAGGAAAGAAGAAGACAATTTTGTAGGACTTCCCTTTATACAAAATGTAAGAATATGGAGTTTATTCTCATATTACACCTTTTTGTTGGGGGGGGGGGGCTGACCAGGACCATGCTCTTTATTGACCTGCCTTACAGATATCTCCAGAAAAGGTGGGATATTTTTATTTCATTATCTTTAAAACTTGGGTCCCGAATGTTGCATCTCCAGTTTGGTTATTTGTGCGCTGAGCATCTCCCTTTCGAACATGAGATCAGAGTATCGCTGCTGAAGCTCCCTCTCTCGGTCACTCTGACGCTTCACATCTTCTCGTAGGGACTGGAGAGGAAAAACAGAGAAACCATCGACGGTACATTATGACCATATTCAAAATATGAATACCTGGATGTGTACATGAACACAAGATTTAAAATGTATATGTGCACATTATTAAGTGCTTTACTGCACTTAAAATTGATAGTGTGAAATGATATACAAATGCGAATATCACTATTATCAGAAGTCTAAAATGGTGCACTCGTACACCACATCAAGAGGACCTTCCCAATAACAAAATGGAGCAGAACACATTACAGTGAAAATTTTCCCTGTAGTTTTCATTCTAGAGCATAAGGTCGCATGATTTTGGCATAAGAGATTTTGGAATCTCAACAGTATTGAAGATTGGTTATTAATAACAATGTAATCTTAATGAGTAGCCAGGGGAGTGTTTCATCAAGCGTTTTGTCAGTGGTTTTTACCGACAAATTTGCTCTCAGCCAATCAGATGCCAGTATTTCAGTAGCTTATAACAGTTGTCGGTAAAAATCGCTGACAAAATGCTTGATGAAACGCTCCCCAGATATCTTTACTAGGGACATTCTAGACAACCCCATGCTTGAATGATAGGCCTACATTGCAGCTCAGGGCCCTCTTCCATGAAACTTGTTATCAATAACACCTGCCCCATTTCTATGACAGATTTGCTCTCAGCCAATCAGATTCAAGGATTTCAGTAGCTTATAACAAATTAATGTAACTTGTTATGGATAACAACTTTTATGAAACAGAGCCCTGATAAAGTACTGTAAAGCAGAAACTGTCACAGCAACAAACTCTCACAGAGTGCAAAATATTGAAGGATGTAAGGCAGTTACATTGTGTCATGAAACAACGAATCTGGAAGACTCGTGCAAGGTACGTGTACAACATTTAGAGAGAAAATACACAGGGATGACTTGCTTACCTCCATCCTCCTTGGGACAGCAATATCTTCATTGCTCTGTAGTTCTTGGAATGTACAGAGTTCTACATAGACTTGTTCAACTTCTTCCTGGACCTCAGCCAGCTGTTTGGTGAGTCCTTGAGCTCGGGACTGGTAGCCTCCCAGTAAGATCTTCAGCTTCTTCTCTAGCTTGGCAGCTTTCTTGGCCTCTCTTGTCATGACGCCGCGATTGCACTGTGTGAAAGAGACAAGAATCGAGGTTAAGATGAGGTAGTTCATTTTCAAAACCCCTGCCCCTATCTGACAAAAGCATAGCTCATTAACCCATTCGCGACATTGATTTTCTAAAAATGGATCATGACGACCACTCTTCAAAGACGGCAACAAGCGCAGTACATGCTCTTGCAAGTCTAGGAACACGACACTCACCAAAAGGGACATGCAGTTTGAGTCGACTCTGTACAGGGGGGTTGAAAAATGACACCCCGAGCAGTAAGGGATCGAGTCGGATAAAGTCACAAAATGAGAGAAGTAATATCTTTACTTACATGCAGAATCTGAAAAGTTTCGTATTATTAGCAAACTGACCTTGCTAAAAAATTTTATGAGTCTGTGATTTTGTCCCCAATTTATCATTCATCCTGTCCCAAAATGGTATAGCTACTCGAAGGACCACAACTATCGATAGCTTGTGTTATTTTTAGCCCAAGGAAAAAATAGCGTGGGAATTGGAAAGGGAGGTATGCCAGGAATGTGATTCATCGCGCAGTACAGAGCCAGTGTGTAGGTGTATTTTTGCCTGTGTGTGTACTGTGCAATAGTCTGTCATCTAGTCATTCATTTGGAAATTCTTGAAAATAGTTCTTTGATTATCAGATTGAACGTGTTGGAGTTGAATATAATGGTGTTATATTATGTAGCAATAATAACAATTGAATGTTTGAACTACCAGAAATCTTATATTACAACAGAAAATACAAGCAAAAAATAAATATAGTATTACCCAGGACTGGTAATTCTAAACTACTGCAGCCCACTGGTAAACGTTGCCTAGTGACCAAGAATGACTCATTTACTCAACAACCCTTTCTCGGTAATGTAAACAATAACACTGTTGGAAATTGATATTATGCTGAATCGAGGAGTTATCACAGACCTCCTTGCTTGGCTGAATAATGACCCCAAAGCACAAGATTTACGTTGGTGAATAAATTAAATTGTAGCTCTTACTTGATTATTCTTGAAACTGTAGAAATAAATATTTTTACTGGTTGGTTGGTTCCCCTAACTGCCTAAGCAGTAGCAGTGGCCATTCAAAGGGGATATCAAGAGGCACATCTCCCCCCAATAAATTTTGCCATATCCAGGTCATAACTTTGTGTGTCCCCACCCTTGAAAAAATTCTTCTAAAAAAAATATTTTATTATTGAAACATCCCTCCCCGAAAACTTGATTAGACGTGTCAGAGAGCGTTGCGTGGTGAGGAAAAAAAAATGTTAGCAATTTGTATTCAGTGTTCAGTCATGTCAGTGTTAGTAAATGTATTCATGTTCTTTCTTTACATTGCAATTGTTTTTTTTTTCTTTTTCATCGGGCTTGGATAAAATAAAAATGACAAAATAAATTGGATCTCGACTTCAAAATGACATGCATGCGAGGCACAGAGCTAACTCACTCAACCGCGCTCATATCCGGCATGCATCGACATCACAGTCACACAACAAAGTCACACTCAAACTTATACTGGCGTACATTCGGCGAGCCTCAGCCACCAGACAAATTTTGCAAATCCACACGAATATTTTTTTAAAATACATACAGTTGTTGTATATATTTTACAACTCCGAAACCCACTCAAACAGACATGAATGAGTTATAAACTAACTCAAAGCTCAAATGACAGGACCGTAAGTAACCCAAAGAAAAAAGTTCAACGAAATGACAGGCATGACTACCGTACGGTAGTCCGTATTCACAACATAGACAAATGCCATTCACAACACACGCGAACACTTGCGAGCGCGATAGACTCACTCACGTCGAACAAACTCACCAGATTTTCACCGAAAACAATTAAAATTACGTACTACACGTCCACCAGGATAAAATAAATCACAAAAACTTCCACAACAAAGAGGACAAAACCGGGGGAAATAAACAGAAATGCACAGAAGATAAGAAATAGATGAGAAATTAGACGTGCTAGGCTAGCCTGAATCTAACTGAAAAGTCTGAAGTTGTAGATAAAAAAAAGGATCGCGATAGCCGCTATCGATTTCCCCTTGTTGCTAGGATACATTGGCTAGGAACAATAGATATGAATATTCATTGCAGGCTCGTACAGATTTGAAGTGAAATGTCCAATAATGGGTCTTCTAAAATTCCTGAAACATTCCTGCAACCTGAAATAGATTTTTGGTGAGACGAAGTAAGGAGTGTTCTGATTGGCCAAAATATTTCTGCATCGGCAGGCGAAGTTTGGGGTCACAAAACGTTCTAGTTTTCTTGTAAACAAGGCAAACCACATAATGTGGTCACTCTGTCGCGAATGGGTTAACACAGAAGCATGTTAAAACTTAGTCCTTATATGGAAATTGCATTTGAAAGAAACTGACTTAGTTTTTATAGCACTGTATGGTTTGTTCAGATCAGCAAACTGTAAACAAACTAACAAAAACTTGCTCAAAATCTACCTCACTGAAAAGCACAAAGTATGCAATTCTATCACTTGGCACATGTGTGTGACTGCTGGCTTGATCTCCTAGTTTTCTTGGCTACACTTTTGTATCAAACTCATTCTGCAGATACCATTTTAGTAGTCTTGAACATATAGTGCGAGTTTGTTTTCATTATGTGATGTTTTATTTTTCCAGCACTACAAGAACACTACAAAAGCAATACCAGATTAGCTGTAACCAAAAAAATCTTTCAGATGCAAGATATGAAATTCAGCCAAAATTAAAGAGTCAAATTTAGCCCACTTATAATGATATAATACTACAGTGAAACTTGTATACAGTCAAACCTGCTTTAGCGACCACCTGCCTATGAAAACCACAATTTTTGTTTCCTTTGAAAAGTGTTTCCCATTGAAACATGTATTAATGTAACCTGTACCTAAAGACCACCTGCTAATAAAGACCACTTTTCTTGTCTCCCTTGAGTGGCCTTTATAGACAGGTTCCACTGTATAAAAGAGGCCTCAAGGGAGACAAACAAGCAGCCTTTATGAGCAGGTGGTCTGTACAGGTTCCTTTAATACATGTTTCAATGAGAAACACTTTTCAACAAAATGATGGTCTTTATAGAGAGGTGGTCTTTCCATACAGATGGTCGCTAAAGCAGGTTTGACTGTGTTAGTGTTTATCAAAACAGAGACAATAGGCAACATACCTCGAGTTTCTTCTCAGCGGACTCAATCCTGTCTTTCTTACTGGCCATGTTGGCTCTGGTGTATCTATTCTTAGAAGGGATATAGAGCACCTGACCCAGACATTCCTCCCACACCTGGGTATAAGCTTCCTTAGGAAGGTCACCGTGGGCCATACCAGCCTTCACAACCTCCATCTCAGCTCGCAACAGCTCATCGGCCTACAAGAACAATGAAGAAACAAGCAAATTAAAGATTAAGTTGAGTTCTGGTCATGAGATTGAATTGTGAAAGAAACTGTCTCAAAACAATTGGGAAAGGTTGATTATATAGCACATAAGAATCAGTGTAGGCTTTAACCCTATTCCAACTGGGCTATTTGACCCCCTGTTTTTACTGGGGGGGGTCAATCTGACCCCCCCTTCAGATCTCGGCCGCTGATCGCGCGATTGCCGCGAAATTTTGCCTGAACATAGAGCCGGATGTAAGCTACAAGATTATAAAGTTAAATTTAAGAAAATTATTGATTTTCTAGTTTTAATTAATTATGCAAATTTATGCATGAATTTATGTTTTTGCCTGTAACTCCATAAAAAAGGCTGAAAGAACGCTAATTTTTTGTGTCAGTATTCCTCAAGACACATTGAACAATTTCCTTGCAAAAAAAATCCACAATCAAAATTAATTTCTTATGTTTTTTATTGTTTTGCTAATTTCTTATGTATTTTATTGTTTTTTCGATCTTTTGTTTTCTATTGTTTTTTTGCCGAAATTTGTTGGGGACAGTTTTTCAAGCTTATTTACATTAGAATAAATTAATTTCAATGATTTAAATTTGAAATAATCTAATTAATATCAATTTAACCCCAAAACAGAATTTGCATTGGATTTGCACACAAAATCACAAATTTGAGCTGTTTTGGGACTGACGTGCATGTACAAAACATTATGTAATTTCGGAACGGTCTACCCGGACATCGCAAATTTGGTCTCAAAATATGCGGGAGACTTCAAAGAAAAAAGTCATGAAATGGCACGGCAAAATCTTTGCGCGTTGCAGAATTATCGCGCAAAATGTCGAGGGGGGGTCAAATTGACCCCCCCCCAGTAGGAATAGGGTTAAGGCTTTGGAATCACCAATATGATCAGAAATTGACTCAAATGTTCGGCCCAAACATTTCAGCTGTTTCTTGTCATGTTTTGAATGTGAGGGCATTTGAATAGCAATCCTTTTCAAGGGACATATCTACAATGATAATCTTCCAAACTAACATAATAAGAAGGAGAAAGCTCACAAATTATTTTTTACCTTTCCCAGAACTCAACTTTCCCTTTAAATCTAAAAGTAATGTGACAGTAGAACCCACATCGGAAGGTTATTTTTCACTAACTGAGCATAACTTTTCCAGTCCTAATAATCTTTTATTGACCCATCTTGTCGAAGATTAAATAAATATTATAATAATAAATATTTTCCAGGGTCAGCCTCCTACAAAAGCCTCTCATTTCTGGCTGCAACCCACTTTTGCAATATAATTATGTGAATATTTTAATCCATGCTACTATTGTTTCTATTGTGCTTTTCTTATCAGTAATACCTTTTATTATACTGTAAATGCAATGTTGTTATTTTTTCAAATTGCTTGTACTTTTCATTGTAAAGTGAAATAAATTTGATTTGAATTGAAAGAAATACACTGGAATAACAGCTTTGAATGAAATCACTTCAAAAACATCTGGAATTCTACTAACAGAACTACCTTTTTAAAAGAGGCAAACATTCAATCAGAATATTTTATAATGCACTATAAGGGTTTTTTGAAACCAGTAAAATATAAAGTAATGATAACTTTCTGGAAATCACAGTCAATGTAAAGGGAAACTTACATTTGCACAGAGAAACCATGTGTGGTGCACATGGGTTGGGATTTTGGTCACTCAAAGTAATGTTTGTGCTTTCCAATTAATGCAAATGTCGCTCTTGGACATATTCCATAATCAAGTTAAGAATCCAAATTCAAAACTGTGCATTCAGTTTGGAAATTCATGCACATTTTTTTTAATCAGTGCATTCAAGTTAATACATTTGTAAGGTGAATGCACATTTGTGACTTTGTTTTCCAGTTGTTAATTTGAATGCTTGGATTCTTAATTTGAATTACGAAATTTGTCCGAGAGCGGCACTTGCGTTAATCTGTATGCACAAAAAATAAATTTGAGGGACCAAATTAGTAAATTACAAATATAAGCTTGATTTCCTTATCTTTCTTCACCATTTCTCAGTTTTTATAAATTTATATCCAACTCATTTGGCAAAAATAATTTATTTGCAGCCTTGAGCATTCAAATTAAATTCCATATAAATTTTCCATCATGACCAGGGCCCTGTTGCATAAAACTTACCATTAATGGTAACTCTGCTATCAATGGTAACTACCATGGTAACATCACTCAACAGCCAATCAAAATCAAGGTTTCCACGGGAGTTACCATTGATGGCAAAGTTACCATTAATGGTAAGTTTTGTGCAACGGGGCCCAGAACTTGAGATGACATTTAAAGAACACTCACTTTCTTCATGTCTTCCTCCTCAAACTGGTGATAAGGATGCTGCTCTAGGTACGCAGCATGGACAGCTGGATTGGTCTTACTAGTAGGCTTATCACCCTTCATGGCCCCTGGCTGCTCCCCTACTGGGTTCTTCAACGTGTCATAATGAAGCATGGTTATCATCTCTTCTTTTATCATCTCTTCAGCCTGTAGCAAAGAAGAATATTTATTATCCTCCGGTGTAGGATTGTAGACAACAACATTTTGGAACCGTTTCATTTTGTTTTAACTGTAAATACCACGAGCTGTGCACCCATGGAATTCAGTCTGCAAGCACAGACCCTAATTTGACACTTTATCAGAAATTCATTTTGTCTTGGGAGAAGCCTAGCCCAGCTACCTACTGGTCGGGTGTCAGGAGCAGCTATAGCACATGGCCTATGGTAGTCTTATAGTACAGACACTCTTTTACGACTGACCAGGGTTTGAGCCTGCAAACTACATGGGACAAGTTGGTGAATACCGGCGCTGTAGAAGACTTCATTATCATTATTAATATTAGGAAGCTTCAAAGGTGCAAAATGAAATTATTTATTAATATCGTGACACCAAATGCTCTCATAGAATTCCAAATTTTAAGTGTAAAGTTGATTTGTTTTTACATTAGTAACATCTTTCTTTAATGCTAAAATATGAAACGACCCTTGTAGGAAGAAACCTATAAATATTCACTTTGTGGAAAATCCCTCCCTCCCCCACTCCCACCCCCTGCTTTGTTATTATGTTGCGACTGGCACATAGGACCAATTTTGTATCATATTATTTCAAATGTCAATGATTAGCATTTTCAGTCTCGATCAAACATTCCAAATGTCTGAGCATAATTTTTGTTTTGCAGCATGAAATACATTACTGATGCATACTATCATCATAACATTTGCCCACATCCAAGCAGCCTCACCTTCTGTAGCTCCGTCATAGGAGCATCTAGATCCTTGGGTCTCAAGATAGCTGTGTTGACGTCTACAGGCCTTGGAAGGCCTCTCTGGATCGGTTGAGATCGACTCCGCAACTCCTTCTCTCCTGCAAATTGGTTTTAGGGATGTAGGGATGATGAACGATTACATTTTGATAGTGCAAAAGACTTCAGTAGAAGCATGGAAAAAATGGTTCAACAATAACAATACATTCCAGAAAAATTCACACTCAAAGTGATTTTATAAAAGTGTCACAGACTCCAACATCTGTAATCTTCAAGATATCCGCAATATATAGCTCCTCTAATTATCAAAGTCTAGAGATGAATAATCAATCAATATCCAATGTATAATCTGATTAATTTTTCTCAGTCATTTAAGGTAATAAACCAAATTTCTTTGAGCTGCGACTACCAGAAGTATTTGGACTTTGCTACAGTATGTTACATGTACAAATCAGATAGATCAAAGAATCAAATTGAAAACAAGGACCTACTTTCTTCAGCTAACTTAGCAAGGCGTCTATTCTCAACATCTGATGCATCCTCTACGTAGTCCGAGTTGTCCCGAGGCTCCTCTAAGAGCTTTTCATCATTCTCAGGTATCACTATCTCAAAATCGTTTCTTGGAGCTGGTAAAGACGACAGGCCTCGACGTAGACTGGCCTTCAGTTCCCTCTGAAAGAAATAGTGTAGTGTTTTATATCAGTCATACTCAATATTGATGTATCATACATTTGATAGCATATTCTTCAAGTGATCATATACTTAATATGCCTAAGAATATGCAGTTGATACCTCTAAGCATGTATAATTTCAGGTTTCATATCGCAGTTGTGCAAGTGTGATGCTGATCTACATATTTTGTTGATGTTGCGTGCATAGCATTAAATATATTTTGCAACTACGAAAGAATCTTTCACAAGCCTGGTGCTTTGGGCACATTCAAATTTTGTTTAAATTGGAGGATCTTTAGGGGACTGGTGTACACACCATTTCATCAGAACAACTGTGATAAGGTTGAAAGCTAATCGTCCAATTTTTAAAGAAGGTTGATCTAAACAGGAAATAACTAAGACAATACAGTACAAACACACCTGGGGCCCGTTTCATAAAATTTGTCATCAATGACAAGTTGCAACAACTGTTATAGGCTACTGAAATCCTTGCATCTGATTGGCTGAGAGCAAATTTGTCAGTAAAAATCACTGACAAGACACGAAACGCCCCCCAGCAAACCTTACACACCAATAGTTAAGAATCTCTCAAGTCAGGATCAGAAATACGGTGTTACTTGCAAGCTTTTCACACAGAAGTTTTCATTTAAATCGTTCGTTTGTTTTTAAAATTCATGACGCCAAATTGCACACGATAGACATACAGAAACATTAAAATACTTGGCATAAAAACATCACAAAAAAGTGGGAATTTGAATAATTAGAAGAAGGAATCTCTCAAGTCAAAAGTTTTTTGAAAAAGAGATAGGAATCTAGGGTTTGTAACATGTAAAGGCAAAAAGGAAGGAAAACATTCCTCCAAAATAAGAATAAGCCAGTTCATATTTACAGTTTGCACATGTGCAGATAAAGGTCATTTGTACCAAAGTACAATTGACTTTTACACACTGTCATTTTGTGCGCATACATATTGGGCATGTCAGGTTTATTTGTACCATGTACTGTTTACGCAGTGGCTTTTTGTTGGCAGCTATGTACACGTGTATTACATACCTGTTGTTGTTTGGCACTGTGTACGTTGTCATACTCCATGATAGCTTCCTCTGGATTGATGTTCAGCTTGTCTCTGAGTGGGGTCTGACCGGGGGTCGCTCCTCCTCCAGTACCCATCCTAGGGGTCATCCGAGGGGTCAAACCTGATAGAGTGAAACAATAGTAACATGATACAGTGAAACCTGTCTATAAAGACCGCTCAAGGGAGACAAGAAAAGCGGTCTTTACGAGCAGGTGGTCTTTATGTACAGGTTCCTTTACATTTCGATGAGAAACATATTTCAAGGGAAACAAAAATTAAGATCTTTTAAGACAGGTGGTTTTTCTATACAGGTGGTCACTAAAGCATGTTTGACTGTAATAATATAGTCTTATGAAAAGACTTGTTGCGCCTCCTAGCACCTTGCTGGGAAGAATAAATGTGAACTATAGAGCACTGTCAAAGACAAATAAAACTGCTGCAATGTAAAACTGATCAGACACATAGTCAAAGAATCATGTCTTAGTACCTCCGTCACACTACTAATCCGAGTCTAAACTGACTGATTCTTGGCTATAGCCTATCATGGTAATTAACTTTTTGGTCAGGGCCCTGTGTCATAAAACTTGTTATCAATAACAAGATGCAACGACTGTTATAAGCTACTGAAATCCTTGCATCTGATTGGTTGAGAGCAAATTTGTTATAGCAATGTGGCAGTTGTTACTGGTAACAGGTTTTAAGAAAACAGGTCCCTGATATGGCATGAGTATCGTCAGTGTGACTGGGGTGCTAATCTGTAGCTTACCAGCTTGTCCCTCGTGACCAGGGGTTCTGAAAGGTGTATTGAATGCCATGTTGGGTGTCTGTGTGGCTTGTCTCTTAGGAGTGATACCATCAAAATCACTGGATCCTACCGCAGTGTTCACACCTCCCTTCAGCGGCGTTTCAACGTTCTGGAGTGCCAGGATGTTCTGGGCCTCCTAAACAGATATTCACATTAAATATTGAAAATAATATCTATGGATGTATATGCATGCATCAGTAGTACAAGACAAATAGAGGTAGTTTGTTAGAAGGATGCATCTCTCTTCAAGGGTGTTTCAAAATTCTTGGGCTCCAGGATTTTCGGGACCTCCTAAACAAGAATGCCCCCACCCCCGAAAAAAAAAAAAAATAAATAAAATAATAATAATAATTAATTTCCATTTTCTCTAAAGAAAATGTTCAATCATAAATGCTCATTAATAATCACTGCTCATGAAACAAATCTATTCCTTCATCGAAGACTAAGAGAATGAAAATTTCTAAAATTGTCTATACAGAGAGGAGCGCTAGATATAAGTCTCGAAATTGCCAACTTGTGTTTGATTGATTACAATGTGCTCCATAGTGACTTAAAAGGTAATCGTGAAATTTTTGAGGATAAAAATTCAAGAAAACAAGAAATTTAAAGCTATTTAGAGATCCCGAGTGTAACTTGTTCATCAAATCTTGAAACCTGATTACCGCATGATGCAGAGTTTGCCCTAGTTCTGAGTTCGCGCTACCCCCATGAAATACTGTCTTATGTGAGACAGGGTGTGAAATCATCAACACCAATACCAATATAATACCTGTAGTACTGTATCATGTGTAGCGGGGGTGCGTGGTGTTCTCAGATTAGCCGGTCCTGGTGTCATGGTGTAGTCTGAGAGGAGGGCATCAGACGCTCCGTTGACAGCCCCTTCCTCGGCTATCTGGCGGGCATTCTCACTGGCTTGGCCAAGTTTCACAACCTGCAGGAGAAATGGTTGAAGATTCAATGGTCAGCCTTACAAAGAGACTATTGTGATACTTTCTGAACGGTATCGAATCCCATGATTATATTACCCATCCGATGCTGATTATAAATTGGGCACTACAATTTTGATTATCTCAACTTTCAAAAAGTCAGAATTTTTCTATTTCTTGCCTAATATTTCTTTGAATTCCAATTTTCTTTCTTCAGTCTCTGAATTTTCTACTTTCACTCAGAGAATCACTTTAACAAATTAGAATTTCCCTTTAATACATGACATCTCATGAACACAACAGTTTGCAGAGAAAAACAAAATCCCCCAAAACATGTATCCCCATAAAAAAATGAAGTTTATTTAGCAAATTCATAAAAATATATTACAAACAAATAAAATATGGGTAATACATTAAAACAATAAGATACTTAGAAAATTGCAGGGAAATGCAGTAGAAAAACAAAGTCTTACATAGAAGTCGCACCATATGTTACACATAACTACATGAATATATACACACTTTTCCACATGAGGAATACAAATATGTTAAATAAAGTCTAGCAAATGTATTTCTGAGTTAATTCTACCACTACTGAATTACATTTAGCATGTATTTCCCAGGTTAAATTACTCATTAAAATATTAAATTAGTCACCACTGACCTCTTCTAGCTCAGCATCTGATATCTGTGGTGTGGGCAGGACAAGCTTACTTCTTTTCTTCATGGGCTCTGCCATCCTGCAATAAGAAAAGCAAATAAATGGTTATTCCTTCAGGACAGGAATTATCTGAGGGCTATATTGATCACATTTTCTTCTTTAAATTGGCAACAATTAGAATTTTCTTTTAGTGCTACAAAGTTCTAATAGGGGTAATGTCTTTGAAATCAATATTTTGATCAAAAACAATGATTTTGAACCTCTCAATGTGTTGCCAATTTAAGGAATTTAAAGCCTGTTCTCATTTTTTAAATTCCTGGCATCAAACGCAATAAGGTCATGCAACGAGAAAGGACATAGTTTGTGCAGAATTTTTTGCTCTTTCTACTCATGCATCAGGTATATTTTTTAGAGATCTGAGTCAAAAGTTATTGAGCCAAACCACAAAATGTGGTCAATTATCTTGAAAGGGCTATTAGTTCAGTCATCAAACAAAAAACATAAACAAGCACATACCATGAACCTGGCTATCCTACACTCATGAAGAAATATTTGTGGAAATTAACATAATTTTGAATTACGACTACCAATGAGCCAGTACCATAATGAAACACTTACTTGTTTGTCATAGCGATGGCTCCAGGCAAATCATTTTCTTTCCTCTTCTTCAATTTCTGCCTGTCCTTCTTACGTTCTCTCTGTCAAGCAAATGGAATACAAATATGTTAAATAAGTATTTTGTACTTATTTATTTCTATACATATCTGCATGTTTTAAGATTTCTTTTCAATTTCAATCATCAATTATATAAAACTCACAACATAAATACGCACAATCAATGATTGGGGATCCCTTTAAAAAGCAAAGCTTGTCGTGAAAGGGGTCCTTTAACATAAGTAATCTATACAATTTAAAAAAAACCCCGAAACAACACTTGTTAAAAAAACAATGATAAATTATTGAAAATAGCTTACTGAAGACAGATTTCCAATACTGGTGTCTCTGATATAGACAGATACGAGATTAAATATGCCATTGAATTTATACATTCTATTCTTATAGATTCTATGGAGTCAGATATACACCATCTTAACTATTAATCAATTTCAATCTATAATGTGGTACAGGTTTTAACTAGCATTTTCTGCCTTTCCTGATTGGTTGCAGGCTTCTTATTAGATTCTGTTGGTGATATTTCAAGCTCATAAATTTGTCAGGTTTGTGACATACGAATGGAAAAATCACATCATAATTCATAAAGATATTGATGACAAATAGATAAAAAAGAGTGTTAAGCAATAGCTGCTCAAATTCAAAACCAGAACAAGTTCAGGGGAGCGTTTCATCAAGTGTCTTGTCAGTGATTTTTACTGACAAATTTGCTCTCAGCCAATCAGATGCAAGGATTTCAGTAGCTTATAATAATTATAAATCACTGACAAAACGCTTGATGAAAACGCTCCCGGGGTAAAAAGAATATTTATACATCTATGTCTCAATGATGTTTGAAGGTACTTTATTCCTTTTGCAGACTTACACAAAATTCTGCGAAACTTTGCACAGGTTTAGTAAACATCCAGTAGATACTGTCTATGAAAATTTCAAGGCTGCAAGTTCTATTTATTTTGTAAGAAATGAAAATCTTGCTTTTGTAGCAGAGGAAGCTATTCAGAAATCAATGCAAGTCCATATACTACTAACGGTCAAAAAATGAATTTGAAAATTACACAATCATTTTTAGTCAAAAAAATTAAGTGTTACCAAATTGTTTTTATTACTTACTTTAAAGCAAATTATAATCCTTTTCATGTCGGCACAAGTTTTCCAATTATAATTCTTTAGCAATTTATCGCATAATCACACGACTTAAAAATTTAGGGCTGCAAAAGGAATGAAGTACCTTCAAAAAATGCAATATTACGTTTGAGAATAAATGAAATATATGTCATTTTCCCTAAAACTAAAACATCTCATGAGCATTGAATAAGACCTGAGAGTACCTCTTCAATTTCATCTCTGCGAGCAAAATCCATATCCTCTCTCCTTAGTCTCTTAAAGTTGGGATCGACTGGAGCCACAGCTTCATCTGCCGTGTTGTAAAACCCTGGCGCCGGTTTCTTCTCAAACGGGATCTCAGCATTGTAGTCCACTCCTCGCTTCTTACGCCTCTTCTTGTTGACCTCGATACCTGCCGCCCGGAGTTCCCTGCGCTTCTGGAGAGCGGCCAGACGCCGGGCTTCTTCAAGCTGCTTTTCGCGAGCCTTCCGCTTGGCCTTCTTACCCTGGGTGTTGGCGAGACGAGCACGGGCCTCAGACAACATCTCCAGCTCTGTGAGTGGAGAGGGGTAATGGAAAGTGTTTGGAATATAACAGGGTGAACACATGAATCAAAATTTAGCATGTACATGTATGTTCTCATTTAAAAACATTTACCGGTAGATCTATATCAATACAGACAAGTAAGCAATAAACAAAGATCTTCAAGCCACTTGACCTAATTGACCAAAAAAGGAAGAGAAATTAGTGTCTCTAATATTGACTTTCTATTATTCTTAGTCCTGCTAGTGTACAGACAAAACTTGGCGAGTTGCTAAATATAAATACCCAAATAAAAAAGCATTTGACAGTACATAAAGTTAAATTTCCTCTCCAAATGGGTAAGTAATATCTTTAACCTTTAGCATCAATTACATCATTTCAACATTATAAATATGATCATTTTGCTTGGTATGTCCCTCCTACTAACCATCTTCATCCATATCAATGGGATCAGGCCTGGCTGGTTTGGTCTCTGGGTTAGGGTCTATCTCTCCTGGTTTCAGCTTCCTAGGATCATCCATGGTTTCTCCATCGGCCTCCTTCTTCTGTGCTTGATCCCTGGTTATCAAAACAAATCAATAATCAGTTCTTTAAATCTGGCATAGTAACTATATTTTGGTTAGGACACATAAAGTGACATGACAGCATACAAGAGTCATGGAAGACTGTTTGCACTGGGATACAGTGAAGTGAAGCAGTCGGCTCAAGATAAAAACAATCTAAGAGATGGTCATTTATGAGAAATAAAAGGGTCATAAAACCTGCCAATTGAAAGCTCACCCTTAACAATGAAATATGTAATTATTATTACTATTATTTTATTATTATTATTTTCCCATAAGGCCTAAAGCGCTTACAATAATTCAAACAATAAAAATATATGTCATCTGTTGTGAAATCGATATGACTTTTATATATGACCCATGACAAAAGTAATAATACAGAAGTCTTGTTACCATAAGACTAAAGATCGAAAGTAAGTTGGTGTACATTCTTAATCTCCCTATTGACTTGCTCCTAGCATTCCAGATAAATATACATTAACCCCTTCCATGCCACCAGATTTTTGAGCAATTGTCAAAAATGAACCTTCATGAGTTGAATATTAACGTTCAGTGAGTTTTTTTCTTGAGCAAACTGGGCAAAGATTAATTGCATAGGAATAAACATTACATTGGAGGTTTCTGTATCAGGAAGAATTTTCAAGCCATTCTGAGCCAAAACGAAATGCTCAACACTCACATTTTTGGGCGGGATTTGCCGCCCACGGCATGGTAGGGGTTAATAAATCAATCACAATTCACAATTTTTGTAAGGTTACAGTATTTTACATTTGCAGCTCAAGCTAACAACAGGGATCTTGGCAGAAATTTGCTTATATTTTGTGTAACTTGAGTGGAATGGCCGTCTTGCATCCCAAGACGGAACAATAGTAATTATTTGCAGACATTTTTAAAGTATTATAGTTAACCAAATTCATTACTTACAGTAAGATTTCATATCTCTCCAGACACTGTGCCGCTGTACGTCCCACAATAGGTGCGATGGTCCTCCACTGGGTAGGCATGAGTTTAGCCAGATGAAGTAGCTTCTCGTCTTCTTCCCGACTCCATTCTGTCTTCTTGATGCTTGGGTCAAGCCATTCAAACCTGAAACAGGGAGAGAATGAAACGTTCAAACCTGCTTTAGTGGAAATTTCAATTGAAAGAAGGACTACCCACATTTTTTAGGACTAAGTACACCCTAAAATATCTGTTTGATGTACAACTCTTTGTAGCTTTTAATTCATTATAAAGAACATCTGCTTCAGAAGAGTTTTTTTTTAGAGAGGCAACTTCGCCAGGGAGGTCACATACTCGTTGCTTCATGATGAGTTACCTGAGCATACAGATTCTGATGCTCTGCACCTTAAAATGTCACATGCTGAATACTATCAAGACCTAGATAACTACAGATGGAACCCATCAGCATAAAGACATATTTAGCTACAATTGTCCCATCTGTATGATAATCTAAACAATCCTTTCAAAATTCAACATCCATGTTTACTTATTACAATTCCACTTTTTATGGATAGTGACTAAATAAGAATTTTTGCAAAGATTGAGTAGATGTCCCATAGTATATGACTTACCATCTCGCTTTGCATTGTTTAGCTGATTTCCTGTGTAGCAGTGATGCAATCCTAGACCACTGATTTTTGCCATATTTCATCACAGCTGCCTTGAGGATTTCATCCTAATACACAGGTGAAAAGAGAATAAAACATTAGAATTGTTTGAGAATTAGTTTATCTCCATACAAGTAATGTATTCATACTCAACTTTGAATCGGTGCGCAAAAAGGGCAGAATATCGGCAATGCCAGCAAAATACATTTTTTTCCATCAAATCGTGGATATTGGATGCCAGCTAGTGAGGTAAAAGATTTTTCTTAATATTTAACTACAAATTTTTATCTTTCCTTTTTCCGTTTTGAAAAACAAGCAACCAAACAAATGCAGATACCGACTTGGTAATAGACATAAATTTGTATGATGGGGAGCCCTTTGTCTACCCACCTAAGATTTTGACCTGAAAATGAACAAGAATTTCTTAAATATTCCTCTTAAGCTTAATCTTATATTAATCCTGATATTCTAAAGAGTAAGTTTGCAAAAAAAATCTCATCAAAATTTGAGCCAGAACAATGCCATTTTTAGAAGAAACGGCGGCCGTGTCATTTCAACATTGAAAAAACAAACACTGGTGCCCATGTCTGCACACTCATTCATTTTACACGCAGTTTGGGAGTTTTGACACGAAATATTTTGACTTGTTTTTTGCATGAATACATATCGCTATGATAAAGATGAAAAGTTTGTCATGTTTGTGTTTGTTGGATGTTTTGTTTTATCAGAATGGCGCAGTTACATGTGTGCGCAGACTTTGGAACTTTAGCCATACTGGTCATGCTTGAACTTGAACTTGAACTTGAATTGGTCCTGGACTCTGGATGGAGATCAGCCGTCAGGCATTGTTTATTTAATGTTTGTTAGGTCAGGTCGGAGCTCCCTGGAGTTAATTTGCAACAACAAACTACATATAAAAAGGTTCTTATGTGGCAAAAGTTGTGCACAGTGTAGCTATGTGACAAAAAAAATTGAACTGCATACATCTTGATACAAATAGTATCATAGGAAAGCTCTTTAAGAGACCTTACCAATGACACTAACAACTTTCAAATTGGTCAAGTAACTAAAAAGTTACGATAATTTAAGTCCTGTCATTTCAACCATATTTCCGGCCACAGTCTTAATGTAAAACCAATGGAGGGCATGAAAAAATGTGTGACCAATATCGGCTACTGATGGCACACTATAAACACACGCATAACTTCTCCATTTCTGAGACTTTTGAAGTGATCTAGGTATCAATGGAAAGCTGAAATTGAGCCTGGAGCAGCTACTAATTAGTTACTTTCTTAACAGTAAGTATATTGATTTATGCTAATTAACTTATGTTATGCGAAATATGGAAAATATTTGTTACAATTGTATTTGTAGAAAAGGAAGAATATTATGTATAAAAAAACACATTAAAATAGAGTTTGATTCAGGGTGCCTTTTAATATAATGATTTAACAAACACAAAATAAAAGCTGAAAATAATTTTTAAAAAAAAATTAATTTTACATTAGAACTAGAAATGTGCATTGCTGGGGCCGCGCAATGCTAAATGTATCCCCCGGCACTGGCAGCGATTTGAAGGAGGGACAAAGACCCTCCCCCATCCCCTCCCTCAAACAAAAGGATGGTGTAGAAATTAGATGTGTAGGTTTCACTAAGACACATCTTCATATACAATTTGAAAGAAATGTGTTGAGAGATATACCAAGATACATCTCCATACAAAATTTGAAAGAAATCCATCAAGAAATGTGGCCTGCAGAGTGCACTCACGCCATGCCCTGAAGTATGACCTTTGACCCTATAAAAGACGGAACACTGGTGGCAGCATCACCAAAAACTATAGGTTTTTAGATTACACCAAGAGACACCTTCATGCAAAATTTGAACGAAATCCGTCAAGAAATGGAAAAATGACCTCTGACCGTATAAAGGACGGAACAATGAGGGCAGCATCACCAAAAATTAAATATGTGTAGATTATACCAAGATACATCTCCATACAAAATTTGAATAAAATCCGTCAAGAAATGCAGAAGTAAGAGTGCACAAAAGGGACAAATGAGCTTTGACCCTATAAAGGACGGAACAATGAGGGCAGCATCACCAAACAGTAAAGATGTGTAGATTATACCAAGATACATCTCCATACAGAATTCGAAAGAAATCCATCAAGAAATGTGGCCTGCAGAGTGCACTCACGCCATTCCCTGAAGTATGACCTTTGACCCTATAAAAGACGGAACACTGGTGGCAGCATCACCAAAAACTTCATGCGAAATTTGAACGAAACCCGTCAAGAAATGCAGAAGTAAGAGTGCAAGAAATGGAAAAATGACCTTTGACCCTATAAAGGACGGAACAATGAGGGCAGCATCACCAAAAATTAAATATGTGTAGATTATACCAAGATACATCTCCATACAAAATTTGAATGAAATCCGTCAAGAAATGCAGAAGTAAGAGTGCACAAAAGGGACAAATGAGCTTTGAACCTATAAAGGACGGAACAATGAGGGCAGCATCACCAAACAGTAAAGATGTGTAGATTATACCAAGATACATCTCCATACAAAATTTGAAAGAAATCCATCAAGAAATGTGGCCTGCAGAGTGAACTCACGCCATCCCTTGAAGTATGACCTTTGACCCTATAAAAGACGGGACACTGGTGGCAGCATCACCAAAAAGTACAGATTTTTAGATTACACCAAGGGACACCTTCATGCAAAATTTGAACGAAATCCGTCGAGAAATGCAGAAGTAAGAGTGCAAGAAATGGAAAAATGACCTTTGACCCTATAAAGGACGGAACACTGGTGGCAGCATCACCAAACACTATAGGTTTTTAAATTACACCAAGAGACACCTTCATGCAAAATTTGAACGAAATCCGTTGAGAAATGTGGCCTGCAGAGTGCACTCACGCCATGCCCTGAAGTATGACCTTTGACCCTATAAAAGACGGAACACTGGTGGCAGCATCACCAAACACTACAGGTTTTTAAATTACACCAAGAGACACCTTCATGCAAAATTTGAACGAAATCCGTTGAGAAATGTGACCGCCAGAGCGCACACAAGAGTACACACAAGACATCTATCAAAATATGACCTTTGACCCTATAAAAGACGGAACACTGGGGGCAGCATCACCAAAATCTATAGGGTTCCAGATTTTACCAAGAGACACCTTCATACAAAATTTGAACAAAATCCGTTGAGAAATGTGACCGCTAGAGCGCACACAAACTATCCCAAAAAATATGGCCTTTTACCCTATAAAAGACGGAACACTGGGGGCAGCATCACCAGAAACTATAGGGGTCCAGATTTTACCAAGATACACGTCCACAGGAAGTTTGAAAAAAATTCGTCGAGAAATGTGACCGCTAGAGCGCACACAAGAATGTGACGCGGCGGCGGCGGCGAAACGCTGCTGAATCCAAAGTATCCTCCGGCATACTGCCGGGGGATACAATAATTAATAAAAATATTCATCAATTTGATTTTTAATCAATTGAATTCAGATTGAAGAGAAAGTTGAAATTTATTTTTCCCCCAAGAATTACATAATCATATTTGAAAAGAAAGTATGACAGTCAAATTCATAGAAATGCGGATATGTTTGATTCATAAATCATAATTCACGACAAAAACATTTGACCAGTGTCAGATGCGCCATCTCTGCCGCGCCCACCACGTCCAGCGGTCTGTCAGAAGCCAGACCACTGGCAGGGTATCATCGACCGAGTGCCAGCTCTTGGCCCGGCGCACCCGGCGGCCTAACTCCAGGTACAACTATCCAAAGTCGACCTCGCCCATTTTATGGCTAATTGCATCGCTTAATTTCGGCAGGTAAGATAGAAATTTGTACTTACACTTCAAGAAAATTACTGTAACTATGTAGCAGGCTCCTTCATTTTACGATTTAACGATTGTTTCGATGAAAAAAATGGAATTTCCTCGCAGAGCCGATCTTTTCCCCGTACTGTACCGTCGATTCAAATGACTCGATCGCACTGTGTGATCGAGTCAGCGACGTATATACGGTACATTATATACACACAGTGCGATCGAGTCATTTGAATCGACGGTACAGTACGGGGAAAAGATCAGCTCGGCGAGGAAATTCCATTTTTTTCATCGAAACAATCGTTAAATCGTAAAATCAAAGAGCCTGCTACATAGTTACAGTAATTCTCTTAAAGTGTAAGTACAAATTTCTATCTTACCTGCCGAAATTAAGCGATGCGATTAGCCATAAAATGGGCTAGGTCGACTTTGGATAGTTGTACCTGGAGCTCCAACGCTGCGCGTTGGAGCTCCTTGGAGTTACCGGCGGCCTGGCTTCTGACAGACCCGCTGTGCAAGAGTTTCCTGCGTGACCTATTTGAAAGCTGGCGCATGTCTAGAATCTAGTCAAAATGAATCATTTCATACTTTGATAATTAACAAAAGTTATGTTCACTGTTTTAATAAATATTTTACTCATTTTACTGATAAAATTCGATGATGAAAACGGCCAAAACTTTTCTAAAATTTCAAGCGATGATATCAATTTCTGGATGGTGGATGTCCACATTGAAACTTACATGTATCGAAAGTGCAGAATCTGGGCTGCTCAAATACGGCCTCGAGAAAGTTGCGCCGATTTGCGCTCGCTCGAGAGAGCTGATTTTCAATTGGGATGTATGCAGAGGCGATGTCACTTGCGAACAGAATGTGAACAAGCCTTCTCGCCGTACTCGGCGCTCGCGGTACCGTTGCATTTGCACATACCTACACAATGTGTTACATAAACAAATATAGATACTGATCAAACTTTATTTCTCCTCCATCATGTTCATTCTCTCCACTACCCTGAAATACACATTACATACCCACACAGCACACTAGTCATCATTGATTCACACTTCACAGACACAGTCTCACAGACATCACTCAAGTCACGACGATGTATTGCTCGCGTCGCATCTTCCTGTACCATCTGGTTTTGTATCCAATTAAATAAAATGTGGGTAAAATACACCTGAGAAAAATATACTTACTTCAGTGTTCCTCCAAACTCCACCTTTAATCTGAATTCGTGGCATCTTGGCGTCTACAGATCAGTTTTCTTCGTCGCAAATTTATAATCGTCGTCGCTAAATGTCCAACACTCCGGTACCTGAAGGTAGCAATATCATCCACAAGTCAATCTAGGCACGTTGCCATTTTGAGGGATCCTACAAGTTACAACTAACATTACAATCATGATACCCTGCCTTGTCCTGGGAAAGTGCACCATGGTATGAAGTTGATTTGAGTAAAAGTAGAAAAATGATAGAAACAGACTAGTGAAAGTTTGAGTAAAATCCGATAAGAAAAATAAGGAATATTAATGAGTCAGAAAGAAGAGGATCTTGGGTATTTGATTCTAGTTCGTCGTGACTTGGCCGTGAACCACTGAATAGCCTGGTGGTTAAAGGGAGTGGCAAGTCGTAATCCATGGACCTGACCAGTTGGCCTGACTCGGGGAAATTCGGATACAATCAGGTCCAATCGTGCCCTACCGAAGGAATGTTATTGCCGAATTCCTCGCGTGATCGTTAACTCGAATCCCTACATACGTAACCAACCAATGAGATTCAAATACTGAAATATATAAAGAACGCGCGATCTTGTTTACTCAAATTTTGGGTCAATGTGCGAACTTTTATTGCTGCGCGCGATAAATTGAAGTCCCTTTGAACTTTGATCCAGAGAAAGGAGCAGCCAACTGTAAAACCGCCCATAGATTGCGACTTGTCACTCCCTTTAAGTCGCTGCCCGGCAAGCAGTAGATGACAGGTTCGAATCCCGCTGGTTCCGATTTTTTCTGACTTGTGTTTTTCATTACAGATCGAGCATACGATCTTTAACACTGGGAGTAATATGCCGAAAGATTTGTTTACAAATTAAAAAATTCCTCCCCAGTCAAGCTTCTTCGTTTACTAAAAATAAGGAAGTTATGAATTTTTGAAATTGTAATCAATCAAACAACACAAGTTGGCAATTTCGTGACTTATCAAGTTTCAAGTTTCAAGTTTGTCTCTCACTTCCAACAATAACATTAACACTTTCTTTCAACAATGGTTTAAATAACAACAGTTACACTAGGCTTTACAAAGTATATTAAACATAAATATATGACTGAGTACATGTACATGTGTAATGATAACAAAGGATAACAGTATTTTGAGAAAGGCAAACGAGGAGAAGAAAACAAAAAAATGGTAGCAAGGAATACACAATACGAAAAAAAAAGGATAAAAAAGGGTGACTATGTACAATGGGGGCAAGGGAGATTTTTTTACATCACAAGACGAGGATAGGAATGAAATGGGGGGGGGGGAAGGGAAAATAAAAAGATATAACAATGGGTTACATCACTGACGACAAAAGACATACACAGACACAAGACAAAAAACGTGAAAAAAAAAAAAAAAAGCTGGCTTTCAAGAATAAAATACATTAATACATTTTTTGAACGAATTAGGTATATGCATTTGTAATGTATCATACAGGACTTATTACTAACATCAACATAATTGAAATACATCACGAATCAACACAATAATTCTTCAAAAGATGTAACTTAAGAATTCGTTTAAAAGCTGATTTACTCAAAGCATGTTTAATGCTTAGATCAAGCGAGTTCCGAAACTTGGGTCCGGTATATACTAGAGTGTTGAGAGTAAAATTGTTTCCTTGCACGGGGTAAGTACAATCCTGAAGCCTGTCTCGTGGCATATCTATGAATTTCACTATTTTTCTTAAAACGTTTAGCTATATAGTGCTGCATTAAAATCATACATTAGAGACCCTAACTGCATAAAATAAATATCTTCCACTTTTAGACTTTTATGTTGATAAAAGAGAGCATTAGTGTGACCACGAAAATGTCATTACAAATTATTCTTAAATCTCTCTTTTGGATGAAAAATAGTTTTTCATTTTGCGATTTTGAAGCATTACCCCAAGCTAACATACCATAATTATAATGGAAGAATTAAAGTCGAATAGTATACAGGATAAACAATATTTCTTTTGGAATAACTGTTTTCAGTTTGCATATAACACCAGTATTTCGTGATATGAGCTTACAAAATTAATGTTATCCACATGAATTTTCCAATTCAGTTTGTCATCAATATAAAGACCAAGAAATTTTGTAGAATTTATACTTTTATACTTTTATTGAAACTCCCCCAAACAAAACATTTCCAGGTAACACTTTAGCAGAATTACTAAAAAGCATATAATTGGTCTTCTGAAAATTTAATGATAGTTTGTTTGCATGAATTCAATTTATAATATTACTTAGTTCAATATTAACTGTTTGTACAGTAAAAGGACCCGAGGATTCTTGTGTGATAAAAAATATTTGAGTCATCTGCAAATAAAATAAATGAAAATACATCAGAGCTATATTGAAAATCATTAATATATATAAAAAATAAAAGTGGACCAAGAAGTGATCCTTGTGGAACTCCACACGTAACATTTTGTAATCCTGACTTTGTATATCATTCAGCGAGACAAACTGCCTCCTGTATATAGCTAAGCTTGTGAACCAGTCCAAGGCTTTTCCTCTGACTCCGTAATGAGATAACTTCTGTATAATATGATCAACAGTGTCGAATGCCTTGTAGTAATCCAGAAAAATACCAATTGTATGCATGCGGTTATCCAATGCGGTGGAAATTTTATCAATAAAGTGTAATATGGCATGAGTTGTTGTGTGCTTTTCACGAAAACCAAATTGGAATTTAGAAAAAATCTGACTCGCATTAAAAAATTTCACCGTCCTGACATATATGTTTTTCAAGAATTTTGGAAAATGTTGATAAAAGAGAAATTGGACGATAATTAGTCAATAATTGGGGGTCACCCTTCTTAAAAATAGGTATCACCTTTGCTATTTTCATATTCACGGGGACAATACCATTAATCATTGATAAATTAAAAATATGTACAAGAGGTTGTACAATCCCTAGTATAACATTCTTTATCAAATCGTTTGAAATACCATCATATCCTGGACTTTTCCTTTTTAAAGGAAATTCACGACATTAAAAAGTTCTTCTTCATATGTTGGGAATAAAATAAACTTATTCCCGTAAATAATCAGTAAACATTTTCTCGCAGTGAGGCACTGCCCTTGACAGGTTGGGACCAATATTACAAAAAGAATCAATAAATTTATCGATATTGACACTTTTATTTTCAATCAGTTCACCATTGATTCTAATGTCATGTATATCTGAGTGGGTTTGAAAACATTTGTAATAACTTTCCATGTGTCTCTAACTTTCTAATATTATTCACAGTCGAATGAAACTGGTAAGAATAATATTTCTTCTTTGCTGTGCGCAGAATAGAAGTCAAAGTATTTCTATAATCAGCATACATCCTGTACGTAGATTGCGATCCTGATATTTTATATTCATAATATATATTTTTTTAAGTAATTGACCTTAATAGTGAGTTAGTGATCCATGGCATTTTAGGAATTTTCCTACGATTTTTACCTCTACTTTGACACAATGGTATACATTCATTGTACAACAACAAAAACTTATCCCAGAAATTATCAAAAGCACTTTCAACATTCTCATCAGATAAAACTTGACTCCAATCAGTTTCAATTAAGGCTATATACTCTAAGTTTAGCAATATTTTCCAGGCTGCTTTTCCGAACAAGCTTATTACATTCCGGATTAATAAAGTAATGCTTTATATAAATTATGCTTTAGTAATGGTTTATACTTATATCTAGCGCTCCTCTCCCATTTGCTCGATCAGTATAGACAATTTAAGAAATTTTAATTTTCTTAGTCTTTGATGAAGGAATAGATTTGTTTCATGAGCAGTGATTATTAAGGATTGTATGATTGAACATTTTCTGTAGAGAAAATGGAAATTGATTATTATTATTATTTTATTCATTTATTAATTTATTTTATTTTATTATTATTTTTTTAATTTTTATTTATTTATTTATTTATTTATTTTAAGTTCAAGTTCAAGTTCAAGTTCAAGTTTATTTCCACATCTGATTAAAAACACAAGTACAATTTATATATATACAATAATAAAACATTAAAATGAAACATCTTCAATTGAAATCATAATCATATTATTATTATTATTATTATATTATTATTTATTTATTTATTTATATATATTTTTTTTTTTTTTTTGGGGGGGGGAGTACTCAGATGTTTTTTCACAGGGGTGTGAGTACCAGACCTTGAACCCCTAACCCATCCTTAGGGCAAATTTTAAGAAAAAGGGTAACCATATATGTTTAGGGATTTCTCGCAAAACGTAGATCCATGTTCAGGGATTTGTCATAAAAACTGGAGCCTTTTATTTCTATAAAATCTTTTCTGTAAAATTTTAGCTGGTTTCTCTGCACAGACGATGAGGCTAGGCCCCGGCCCCCCACTCGGAGGTCGAAGGGACCGCATGCGTGTTCCCAAAATCTCCGGTAAAGGGGTACTTTTTGGGCGACACAATCCGGCCCGTGAATTGTAAAAAAAGGGGGTGTTTTTTATCTTTCACCCGGAGATTTCATTAAAAAAGGGGGTGTTTTTCTTTCTCTCTCTCTCTCTCTCTCTCTTCGACACCTGAGAAATTAAAAAAGGGGGGTTATGAAATATCTTGAAAAATTGATCAAATCCCAGGATCAAATTCCTGAAATTCCTGCTATAGTTTTGATAGCTCATTCAGCCAGGATTATTTCATTTTGAAAAGTAGAAACACTGGCCCCCAGTCCCACCCAGTCCTCCCTCGATTGTAATGACAGCTTACTTGGGAGGGGGGTTGGTGTCTGTCCTGAGATATGGGGTTGGAATGAGAGCTCACCTAAGATAGGGGGTACATTGAGCAGTGTTCTGAATTTAGGGGGGTCTCCAAGGCAGGAAAAGCCCGCGCAAAGCCCGCGATAGGGGGGTTCAGAAATTTTGGCAGCCCTGAGATAGGGGGTGCTTTCAAAGGGAGGGAACAAGCATACGCGTACCCTAAATAATAGTGAGTGGGGGGCCGGGGGTTAGGCTCGTGTTGGACACGTACAGTACCGGTATGTCTGGATGCTTGCAGTATAGTTTAGTATCGCAGATTTTGAACAGAGATTTCACATTTTTCTGTGAGTTTTCTTATATTTCTTTCCCTGTATAGCATATAATATATGGAAGTACCACCCCTCCCCAGTGTATGCAGGACTAACATGAAAACTACCTTCTCTTTGAAATCTCCCCCCCCCCCCCCCCCCCCCCCCCCCGTAACTCCACATTCGAGGCAGGGTATCATAACACTTTACATACTATTATTAGTTGCAGGATCTCTCAAATTGGCAACGTGCATATATTAAACATCGAGATGGTGTATGTTAGCCGACCGACTTCATCACGTAGACTTATTTACAGCATTTCAGTGGGATATCCTTCACTCAAATGTAATAAATGTAATACGGACGCAGTGCGTTCATAATTATTATAACGTCTGGTAAATGTAGTCTACGCCCATTGGCCAAGAGTTTATGGAAAATGCTGGGTTTGTCAATCCGTGAGGTAAATATGAAGCCCATATTTATAGAATTTCATTGTTTCATTTTTCATCTAAAAGGAATAATGAACTTTTTTCAGGAAAATTCGGGTATAAAACATGGCTTGTGTTAGGGAGTTTGTTTCTTTCAGTCCCACATTATTATTATCTGTGTGGAACTTTTGGCAAGCATGTCGGGAAGGGAGGGGAGTAGGCCTAGACCGAAATTTTCTGTCTCAAGTACGTTAGCAGCCAATCCGCAGGTCCCCTAAAAGCGCGCTATTTTATTTCCAATTCTGCCTGACTATGAATACATAATGAGCAAGAACAGCCAGGAACATCTCATTTGCAAACTATTGAATAGACTACTTATCATTCACCAATTGTCATGAGTTATACATCAAATAAAAGAAGAGGGATCAGAGATTTGTGACATGCTTTTATTGTGTTCAAAATAAAAGACAAAATTGGTATAAAAATGGTGTTCCTTTTATGACAAAAAATGGAAATTAAATGAAATATAAATCTGGCCAAATCTACCATAGTTTTATTGTGAGCCAGCGCAAATTTGACATGAGCGTAAAGGGCATTTTCTGTACTTTCCAAAGATTGAAATAACATTAATGTGCACTTCATGACAGGGTCAGGATCCAGCAATATGTAACCAATGTACACACTTTGTCTTTAAAAAAGTCAATTCCAGCATTCTGATTGGTTACCACCACGCAAGATGTTTTCTCACAGCCAGGCAACAGCTATGCGCATGTTTGTGCAAGGATGAAGCAACAGGTTGCGCAATGTTTCATTCAACGCGCACTTGGTTACGGATGGCTCGCTTGCCAATCACAGGGCTATGATTCTATGGTCTTGACCATGGTCTTGACAACGGATGATCTGCGGCTGAATATTGCTGGATCCTGACTCTGTCATAAATTTATGGATGATTTGAATGTAACGATGAAAAAGATGAGATTCCAGCGCTTCCATACATATGTGTCTTGATGGCGGCTCATATACTTTTTATATGTCTTTTAACAACTTGAAATCTTGTGAAAAAAAGGCTTTTGTATGACTATTTCATCAGTTATTTTAAACATTTTATTTTTTAAATTCTGACTAAAACAAAATATCCCTGTGTTGGTAAACTATTCATTTATTTTTGCAGAAAGTCTAATGAGCACAGCATTAATATTTATTGAAGAGCATAACTTTAAAGATGACCATGCGATACAGCCGGCTGGGTGCAGGGAGAAAGTCCATTTCGGGCACTGGAAATAAAATGCGCGATTTTTGCTCGTTTGCATACGACCTGCGGTCTGACTGTTAGCCTCTTATTTGGGTAGGGTCGGCTACTACTTGACCCTACCCAAATAAGAGGCTAACGTACTGGAGACAGAAAATTTCGGTCTAGGAGGGGCGAAGCTAGCTGGAGGAGGGTAGGGGCGATGCTGGAGGAGGGTGGGCGCGAACACTCACGGGTACATAAATGTAAAATAGTTGGTATTTTCTGTCGCATGTACTAAAGGTATGGGGGGGAAAAATAAGATAAATATTTTAAATACTTGCTTTCAAATTCAGCCCTTAAAAATCTCACTCCTACCTCAAATGGCCGTTAGGAAGAACTTTTGATATTTTCAGCAAAATCCAAAGTCAAAATCTTGTCCAAAACCGGAGAAATCCCCGCCGATTTGTTTCGCGATCGCGTGTTGTTTACAAACTGCCGATGTCTTAGACTAAAATCGGCCAATATAATTTTTGTCCACGAAGAAACTCGGGATCGCAAGCGCACATCGATCTTTACGATCGCGCACCCAGGAAATCGGAACTTTTCCGTGTACGCCATAGGGACCGAATTTTTGAGGACAAAACTCTTTTGGGGAGATGTCAGCGCCCGCGGCGACCAGGAAATGTACACAAGACTCCGATAGCTCGTTTCGCGAGAATCAACAGTAAATTACGGATTTCATTTTTGGAAATATCTTTTCCAACATTGGTGAGTTGAATTTATTGTATTTCTTGGATATTTTGGGGTCGGTTTTTGAAAATTAAATGCCGATTTTGAGTGAATATTGGTGACTTTTGTGCAGTGGTGTTTTAAAAAGATGAGGTGTATGACTGCCTACATTATACACACGAAGTATAGGAATGTAGCTATGAGTGGCCGCGAACACGACATAGCTACATACATGACTATACTTCGTGTGTAGAATCTAGGCAGTCATACACCTCAACGTATTCAAACACCACTGCACAAAGACAAAGTCAAAAGTCACCAACATTCACTCAAAATCGGCATTTAATTTAGAAAAAAACGACCCCAACATATCCAAGATAAAAAAAGTCAATAAATTCAAGTTTCAACTCACCGATGTTGGAAAAGATAATTCCAAAAATGACATCCGTAATTTACTGTCGATTCCCACGAAAAGTGCTTTTTTGTGTACATTTCCTAGTCGCCACAGGCGCTGACATCTCCCCCCCAAAATTTTGTCGTTAAAAATTTGGTCCCTATCGCGCAGATCTACACGGAAAAGTCCTGATTTTCTGTGCGCACAATTGGAGAGATCGATGTGCGCTTGCGATCCTGAGTTTCTTTGTGGACAAAAATTTATTGGCCAATTTTAGGCTAAGACATCGGCGGTATGTAAACAACATGCGATCGCAAGACAAATCTGCAGGGATTTCTTCGGTTTTGGACATGATTTTGACTTTGGATTTTGCTGGAAATATCAAAAAATCTTCCTAACAGCCATTTGAGGTAGGAGTGAGATTTTTAAGGGCTGCATGAATTTGAAAGGAAGTATTTGAAATATTTATCTAATTTCCCCCCATACCTTTAGTACATGCGACCGAAAATACCAACTATTTTTGCATTCATAATGTCCATATATCCACTATTCGTGGTGTAGGCGCGAACACACAAGCAACGCCAGCGGGTCGCTTTTTTTTTTTCCATACAATAGCAAGGCCAAAGTCTATGGAAGTGAAGTGACAATACGGTTTATTCCGTCAAGACTGGTCGGCATGAATGTTCATGAAAAACAAATTATAGGGATTTAATAAAGTAGCAAACCCACGCATTGAGCAGCTCTTCTGGATCGTTAATGTGCTGTAATGAAGAGATCCAGAGTTCGTATCTCGGCAGGGGTATATTAGTAAATTTTCTTTTGCTGAATTAAAAATAAGGTGAAACTTTGAGAAAGTCTTATACTTGTAGTCTCTTTCAAAGTCTTCAAAACAGGGTTTCTGACCTCGCTGTGGCACGGAAAATAAAAATGCCAGGGGGTCAACGCAGCGCCATCACATGTTATTTTTACACAACCCCTGTATGAAGCAAATCTATTCCTTCAACAACTGAGAACAAAATTTAGGAAATTTTCAATAGGCCTACAGAGCAAATGGGAGAGGACCTCAAAAGATATGTCACAGAGCTGAGTTGCCAATTTGTGTCTGATTGCTTACAACTTCTAAAATTTCTTATTTCTTTTTGAATATTGCTCAAACTTTCATTACTGGTAATTTGTTTCTGTCATTTTTCTGTTTTTTTCTTTTTTAATCACCTAAATATCATGGAGTGGATTTGCCCTTTAAGAAAATAAACGCCCTGTTTAAAGTGTGAGTTTACACGTGAGGTAGCCTTGATCTAAAAGATTTTATCCTTTTACCATGTTCCCTTTGCACTTTGCAGGTTGTTCGTCAGTTGCGGGATGGCCGTCTTTCTGCCACTGAGCTGTGTTCAAGATGCATGGAGAGGGCAAGGCTTTGCAGGGAGCTGAATGCTGTTGTTACAGAGCGGTTTGATGATGCATTGGAAGATGCAAAGAAAGTCCAAGAAAAGATAGATAAAGGTACAGTGTGTCATAAAAATGGAATGAACCAATCATAAACAAGTTTGATAAACAGTTTTCAGGACAGGAATTATTTCAGGGCTAAATTGATCCCATTTTGTTCTTCAAATTGGCAACAATAATATTTTTCTTTTAGTGAGCATGATGATGGATTGGAGGATGCAAAGAAAGTCAAAGAAAAGATAGATAAAGGTACAGTGTGTCATAAAAATGGAATAACGATGGAAGCAATCATAAACAAGTTTGAAAAAGAGTTTTCAGGACAGGAATTATTTAAGGGCTAAATTAATCCCATTTTGTTCTTTAAATTGGCAACAATAATATTTTTCTTTTAGTGCTACTAAATAATATACATGGTTACAAATTTTGTCGAAAAGTTGAAAAAATTGCCAATTTTGATTTTAAACCTCTCAGTGTATTGACAAATTAAAGAATGTAAAGCTTATTCTCATTTTTTAAAATTCCTGGCATCAAATGCAATATGGAATGCCCCAGAAATGGACATAGTGTGTGCAGAATTTTGTACTCTTTCTTCTCAGGTATGTGGTATATTTTTTAGAGCTCTGAATCAAAAGTTATTGAACAAAACCACAAAATGTGGTCAATTGTCTTGAAAGGGTTAAAGAATAACAGATGATATCAATTTCCAAATCCTATGGTCACTTTTACATTTAAACTCAATTATGACACCAATTTGTTAAATTATTTTCTACATTTTTTGACAATATGTCAAGCAGACTTATTGTAGATCATATTTTAAACAAATGTTTACTGCTCTATATGACCTAAAGAAATGGAATATAATTAATATATTGAATTTAAAGTCCAAGTTTAAGAGACAAGTCATGATTTTAATCAGTATGTCTACATCTTATGAAGATTGACTACTTTGTCATTTCTTTATTACCATTATGAATTAAAATAGATTCATCCCAAATATAAATGTAAATTATTTATTTCATTATCCCACATGTGACCATGTTTAGATCTTATGAAGATGACTCTTTTTTTAGAATCCTAATTTTTAACCATCGTTGCATCTTAAGTGAAATTCCTGTACACATTTTGTAGCCACCTTTTAAGATGCAGAGAAAGTTTATTAATCTGTAACATTATTTTTAGCAAATATCTTTTTCAAACACAACATACAGTAGTTCAAAAGTATTAACACATGAAAGGATTGGGTATGATATTAAAAAAATTTGTCGAGCTAATTTCATGTAATTTACCCTGTTGCTGATAAATATATTCACTCAATAGAGGATAATGCAAATCATATAATGGTAGGCCTATTTTGTTGCATGTGTAAATGATGCTAAACATTTACCCATCTGAAGATACATGTATGTTTAGACTAATATATATGAAATAGATTTTAGACTATTAATTTGTTTATCCTTCATATTTACCTGATTGGTTAGAGTATATGTGTAGCATATACATGAATATATATATGTTTCTCTTGCACATGTGACACGTTTACATCTTATGAAAATGTTACTGTTTATTAAGATTCATATTTTGATTTCACAAAATTGTTAGGTGCACTAATAATCCTAAGCAGAATTAATTATACAAATTTATACCTGTCTTCATTGATGGATTTCTAGAGAATAGTTTTTTTTTTTTTCGATATGCAGGTGCATCGATAGGATCTATAGCTGGGATCCCCATAGCAGTCAAAGACAACTACAGCACGGCAGGGCTTAGAACAACATGTGCATCAAAGATGCTTGGGAGTAAGTTCTAATATTTACAACAACAATAATAAGTTAAGCTTTACACATAAAATAAAAGTTATGCAGAGACCAAAATCATTTTATGCATCAAGTCTGCAAGGAAATGTTGATTAAGAAAAATGCATGTGAGTAATAGAATACTCTGTAGATAGAGGTTCAGATCAGTATGGTTCAAGAAGAAAGACCTATCAATTAACCCTTTGACTACTGAATTTTCTAATTCCCATCGGCTTTAATAACACACAGACTATCCCATTCCCGTAGGCAATGGGTTAAATACACCCTAGACGTCCCCTTTGACTACTAGGAACAGTTACCTCATAACACCCCCTCATTTCATTGTCAAGAATTTGTAATCTTCTTTTTTTGTCAGAAGAAGACTAAGCAACAAATTTGTGGGATGATATTCGTGAAGAAAAAGAGTAAAACATACTTTTTTGATCTCAGGTCCCCTTAGATTTGCTATTGTAAAGTCAGATTTTCTTGCAGTGATTCTTATTTATTGCATTTCCATTTTGTACAAGAGATATTTTTTGGCATTCTATAGTTCTTTTCATGCTTTTCAGAGCTAAATCTTGCTTCTCCTGTGTATTTTCTCCCCACTGGCATAATGCATAGAGCAGAGCAGCGAAATTACTTTTGAACTTGCAGGAATAAAATTTCTAATTTTAGACCATGCCAATCTCTACAGATTACAAGCCGCCATTCACAGCTACAGTAGTAGAGAGACTCCAGGATGAGGATGCTATCATGATGGGAAAAACCAACTTAGATGAGTTTGCTATGGGGTAAGGTGCACAAAAGATGTACTTTTTAAGATTATCATGATATTAAACCATTGCCCACGGGTCCCTGTGTTAAGCGTATGGGGATGAGAAAATGCAGTAGTCAATAGGTTAATGTGCATTTACCTAAAGGGCAAATCTTTATGAATATAACGATTGAAACCCGACAAAAACTCAAAACTACCTACATATATGGCTATTGGCTTGCACACTACATTGAGAATTTAGAATATCTTTCATGTATTGAAAGTCTGAATATTTTGCCTTTCTATGTTATGATTTGTGAATGATGATTTATCAACATACATGTACAACCGAGATTTGGTAATAAATTTCTGATTGAGGAACTTTCGCTATATTATGCTGTCTTATATAATCCTGTCCTAAAACAAAAGTGTTGTGCTATATTTTGAAGCAAACGATTTGTTCAGATATGTATTCACATATGAACGCAGAGCTGCATTAGCTGAAATAATTGAGAGGGAAAAAAAATCACATTGCTAGGTACTGTAACTGGAGTTCTCTCTTCAATACATCTCAGAATTTTAACTCATTTAATGTATGTTACCAATGGGTATTATAAATACAGAATTAATTTTTGGTCAGTCAACTTTTTGCACTCAAGTGCCGATCGCCAAAAAATATTTTGCTCTGTATGTAAGAGGTTCCATGTAATTGTACTATATTCTAAATATGGGTTTAGAATATAATTTCTATAAAGAGATATTGCAAGTTTAGTTACACTCTAGAAGCATAAAAGCGACTCATGAATAGACTACTCGATGCACACGTACACGCTCGCCACCCAACTCGGAGTTCGGTTCCGCACGAGTACCTCAATGTTATCCTTTATATCCTTCATACTCCTTAACTGTTGACCTATATAATGCCAGATAAAGTTCTTTGAGGTTAATTTTATACATTCTAGCTGTACACAAATTATTATTTTGGGTGATTGGTACACTCTAAAAGGTTGATTTACTCAGTATAGTCACTATATTTCTGATAAAGTTACAGAAGAAAAAAATAGTCTTATCTTTGAGATGAAAATGACTCCCTGTTTCCTGACAATGTTTGACTTTAACTCTGAAGGAGTGGAACCACAGAGAGCTTATTTGGACCAACACGCAATATATGGAGGTACCCCTTCCATACGCTACACAAACAAAAATCTCAGAATGCTGGAAGCCATTGTCGTTCAGACAATGATGTTCCTCCTGTTGGAGACTCAGATTGGTTCGTAAGTGGAGGGAGCTCGGGAGGAAGTGGTGTCGCTGTAGCAAGTGGGTCATGCATGGCGTAAGTTGATCCCTCTTTCTCATATTATTTTTCTTTTTGCCACTTTTGATCTTTTGGTTTCTACTCCAGATACATGAGCAGAAAGTGCATGGATATATGCGCACACTGTATCCATTTTTGTTCATCTTCCAGTTGGCATTTGATGCTAGAAATTTTTAAAAGGACAATAACTGTAACAGTCCTGAAATTGTTAACACTTTAAAAAGTTCAGAACTTTTTTTTCTCATGCAAATTGGTATTTTTTACTTTTTGACATTGTTTCTGTCAATGTTTACTCTCTTCCAATACTTGACTTTTTATTAGGAAAAGGTAGCAGTATTAAAGAAAACACCTGTGTTGCCATTTTGATGAAGAAAAGCTGATCTAGTCAGCTCTTTTATAGCTCAGGAAGAAAATAGAGACCTTGAAGGAAGGAGTAAACCATTTCAATAAGCCAGTTCGTAATAATTACATGGTTCAAATGACCCTAAAATGACCCCGATTTGTACGTGCGTGCTCATCTGTTTTGGTGGAAGCGCTACTTGTTTAACAAGTAAAATCATACTCGTGCGCGCATCGTGGTACGTACGAAATGATAGCGTTTAAAGGTCAGTTGTACTTGGTACAAATGACCTTTATCTGCACATGCGCACATTGTAATTACGAACTGGCTTATTGCCACTAATATCATTGACCACTAAACACATTATAGGGTTACTCCAATATACAGTGGACACTCACTGTAACAAGAACCTTGGGACCATGAAAATTAGCTTGTTATATCAGGGGAGCGTTTCATCAAGTGTTTTGTCAGTGATTATTGCCAACAAATTTGCTCTCAGCCAATCAGATGCAAGGATTTCAGTAGCTTATAACAGTCGTCGGTAAAAATCACTGACAAAACGTTTGATGAAACGCTCCCCAGGAGTCTCCGTAAAGACCTGGGACCTGCAAAATTACCTTGTTATACATCAGGAATCTCGTTATATCAGGGGAGCATTTCATCAAGTGTTTTGTCAGTGATTTTTACCGACAACTGTTATAAGCTACTGAAATCCTTGCATCTGATTGGCTAAGAGCAAATTAGTCAGTAAAAATCACTGACAAGACGCTTGATGAAACGCCCCCCTGAACTCTTTATAGCTGGTTTCCACTGTACTGTGATTTATCGTTCTTTTCATCAGAGCTCTTGGGTCTGATACCGGAGGATCGGTACGGCTTCCAGCATCCTTCTGTGGAGTAGTTGGTCTCAAGCCTACCTATGGTCTATGCTCAAGACATGGTTTGATATCTCTGGTCAATTCCCTAGATGTCCCTGGAATCTTCACCAAGACTGTCGATGATACAGCCACTCTATTAGGTAATGTGATGCTGCCAGTATATTTCAAATCTGGTAATGATGGCACAAGACCTAGGTTTCTTGATTACTGATTGTTTTTTTTTTTATTTGGAGATTCTACAGGGCAGAACTTTGTTTCATCAATTTAGCTGGGCAATCTCAATGTAAAGGACAGTGTTTGCGATCCAGTAAACCATTGCAGGTTGATCTTCCTTTCTTGCCTACGTTGATGTTTCTTGAAGGAGGCATCCATGTGTTAAGCCTTCCTTTACCACAGGCTCTGGGCTTCTTATAGTGAAGTAATTTAAGGAGATCACAGAAATTGTAGAAATTGTCTATATAGACATTTTGACATGGGGGGGGGGTTGTTATTGTTATTATGCGCAGATGATGTGGGTCGGTAATCCATGTCCAAATCATTACAATGCTTGTTTATCCGTTTTATACATTTTATAAAACGGGTTCAAGAATGTAGCCATCCTGATTGGTCAAATAACACCACGTGACCATGCAAAAAAAAGCACTAACGCACGCCAAAAAGGCTCTAAAGCATGGCTGAGCTGCGCGTACGCGTACCTCTGGTGCGTGCAAACTTAAAACGCAATGAAATCGCGTAGTTTAATTGTCATTTTAGCGCAGGGATTACATGCGCGCACTGAAACGCGCATGACTTTTGTTGCGTTTTATGTTTGCTTGTTAATCTGTTATTTACATTCTAGTGTATGAAACCAGCATTGTGAAGCAAAGTATGCTGAGAACATGCAATCAGAACTTGATAATCGTTCATCACTTGTCATTTCTGTGCAATAAACATGTGTAATAAAATAAAATGATAATAGCGGAGCAAAATGAAACCTAGAATGATGAGATGCTTATGTGCTGAAAATTCTATATCATGCAATGGTGTGTTGAAAAACTGATATATTTTTGGTGCTTCTTGTTCTTCCTTGTAACAGGTGCAATTGCAGGTCATGATCCGATGGACTCTACCACAGTCACTGATCCGTTCACATCTTTTACCTTGCCAGATGAGATTGATGTGAAAGGGCTCCATATAGGTATACCTCAAGTGAGTATTTATGTTAAAGAAAAGGTTGAATTCTGGGAAAGGTTAAAAAATAAATAATTTATGATAATTTTTCATACTTTCTCATTCTCTTTGTTTCAGTTTAGAAGATTATCATAGTGGAAACGTACCCTTCAAATGCCTTCACATTCAAAATATTACAAGAAACAGCTGAAATATTTGGGCCAAACATGTGTGTGCAGTCCCATATACACATTTCTGTGTGCATTGCATATCACACTCAGCAGGATTGGGTCAATTTCTTCTCATTTTGGTGATTACAAAACCTTACACACACCAATTTTTATGTCATATATCATCACCCTTTCCCATTTGCTTGGAGACAGTTTCTTTCACAATGTAATCGCATGACCAGAACTCACCTTTTAAATCCTGTTCATAGGACTTGCCAAGTTTGAATATGAAAGGGCTCCATATACATGTAGGTATACTACATATGAGTATTCCTCTTAAACCTTTCACATTACCCAGGACTCCGCACTATTAAACATGTTAAACATTTATTTTCTTTGGGGGGAAGGGGGATCCTGGATAAAGTATTTGGCATCCCTGTGTACTCGGACCCTCTCAACATTTTAACAATGGGTTCCATCTGTGCTGGACCCCCGTTAGTATGTAGCCCCGCCTTACCAGGTGACAAAAGAAAAAGAGAGAAATATAGAGAGGGGAAAAGCATTGGGAATGTGAAAACAAGATAGTACGACCTCTCTCGTACCCTCCTCCTAATCGATGGCTTTGCAAATTCACATTTCGTCCTCCTAGTAAAGACCAAGGGAGCGTTTCATGAAAGGACTTGTCAGATATTTTATCCGACAAAGTTGCTCTTGGCCAATCAGATACAAGGATTTCAGTAGCTTATAACAGTTGTCGGATAAAATATCCGACAACTTCCTTTCATGAAAAGGTCCCCACTGCCATGATGCCAGTGCCCCCTTATTAGTTTGTCCCATGCTATGCCACTGTCAAATCTGCTTTAGCAACCACCGGTATATAAGGGCCACCTGTCTAAAAAGACCATAATTTTTGTTTCTCTTGAACGTTTCTCATTGAAATGTGTATTAAAGGAACCTGTACATAAAGGCCACCTGCTCATAAAGACCAAGTTCCTTGTCTCCCTTGAGTTGTCTTTATATACTGGTTACACTGTACATGTATATCAAATGTGACCCTCCACCACAAAACGACCAATAAGTCGGAAATTTTGTTTTTTTAATTTCAGCACAGTTTGGAAGCTTATATTCTAAGCTTTAAAATGATATACAACTTGTCTTGTATAGACTAAGCAAACCCTTATAAACTGCAGTGAGAATGTCTGAGTGTCAGACAGGCTAATGACCGAAACAATAGAGAATACGGCCTCTATTAGAAGAGTGACTATTTAAAGAGCACCTAATCTGTGCCCTATTGTTTGTCGCACAAAAGGTTGAGTCAAAACTCCAAAGCCTACGCTGTGAAGTACTTACTAGATTGGGTTGAAACTTTCCATACCTTTAGAATGGATATATTTCTTTCCTTCTGTAGATTTTGAATATCAGACACTGCAAAGTTTTTGAGTTATACCAGAAAAGCGATGTGAAGTACGATCCCAGCAAGCTGACTCACAAAGTTTGAATGTCCATGAAAAAATGGTCATTTTGAATGAGTGTAAACACATATTTCAATATGGTATTTTACTCCGAAATGTTGTCAGATGGTAGATTAATATCTATACTTTCAGAAAATACCAAAAACTTAAAATAAATATTTTCACCCCCAAGAACCTTTTTCAGCTGTTTACTCTAGAACTCCCATTGCGACTTATTGGTCGTTTTGTGGTGGAGGGTCACAAATATAGATTGATATCTGTAGGTAGATCCCTTGAATTAGAGTACTTTGCAGGATACAGCTGTATGTGCTAGGAAGACATCACTTTGGAAAGTCTATGTCGGAATTTTACAAAATGGCGCCTAGATGACGTCAAGATGCATTGACTACATGTATGTTGAAGATAATTTTGTCCAGAGACAACAACCATATCTCCATTGAGTACATTTGAATAAGCCGTTTTGGAGATATTATGCGTACAAAATTGTGGGTAGAAATGAAAATAAATAATAAAGATAAAGTTAAGTTCTGGTCATGCGATTACATTGTGAAAGAAACTGTCTCAAAGTAATTTGGAAAGGTTGATCATGTCTACATAAGAATTGGTGTGTACTGTATGAGGTGTTGAAATCATCAAAGTGATAAGTATATTCACCCAATCTTGCTGAAAGGCACATGTACTGCACACAGAAATGGGTATATGGGACTGCACACACGTATTGGCATGAATGTTAGCCCTGAACACTACAGCTTTTTCTCGTCATATTTCATATATTAGGGCATCTGAAGAGCAATCTTTTTTCAGGGGACATTTCTACTATAATGTTCTTGCAAACTGACGTAAAAGGAATGAGAATGCTCACAAATTATTTTTCACCTTTCCCGGAACTTAACCTTCTTGTCTTTGAGCTTGATGGTGGTGCTGCTCCAACACCATTCATTCATCATTCCAAACTTGGCAAACTGTGTTTTGTCTCTCCCACTCTTGTCAATTCAACTGGAATACATTTCCATCTCCATTCAGTGGTTCCAAATCACAGAAGTACTCTTCTTCTTTTTTTTTCTCTACAATTATCATCGTGACATCTGCATCCCGATGGCATATCATATGGGTTGTAATCATGAAAGTGAAAATTTGATCCATTTTTTCTGTGAAAAATATGATACTAGTAGTCTCTTTCAAACTACTGACACTATAATAATATTCTTTTTTTCAAAGAACATCAATAGTGTTTCAGAAAGACAATCCAACCTTGGTAAAAAGCTGATTTGTGTGAAAGGACAAAAATAAGAGAAATAGGATGGTGAAAATCTGAAAGAAATCTGTCAGGAAAAATTGTTTGAAAAATGAGATCACTACATCTTTGCGAATATCAAATTGGCAATTTGGTTAATAATCGATTGTGGAGTATTCACAGTCAACTCTCCCATTTGTCGTACACCATAATATCATTAAATTCCAGTTTTCTCTTGAGCGCCTTTTCCCTCGGGGCAGTAGTCAAGAGATTGTAGAAAGCATATTGTTACGTCCCTCAAATAAAATTTTAAAATCCTACTGGGTTATGCATTTGGAAAAATTGACTTTTTAGTCATTTTGTGTGTTGGAGCGAATGGGAAAGTTGACCGTTGCTACATCACAGTGACTGTACCGATATGTACAGTGATTAAAAACTTTTGAAAAATCTTATTGCTTGTCTGATTTCCCCATTCATATTTCTGCGTTCACACAAATCAAATTACTTTGCAAAAGTTGGATTGCCCTTTGATAACAATACTGCCGATGACTGAAATATTCGAAATTTTGATGGTTTATTGGCCTGCTATAATAATAACAATATACTTTAGCGCCTTTCATATCGAGTAACTGATCAAAGCGCTTTACAGTGTATTATTACCCCAGTCATTGGATTCAATTGTGATTCTACACTCATAGTGCACCTTCTCCACTCCGCTTGGGAGCATTCAAGCTTGGCAACCATTTTGCAGGCATGCATACAGCCATGGAAAAAATTATTAGACCTCGGGGCCTGTAACATAAAGAGATACAATCAATCTTACGATTGATATCAATTGTAAGTCTATGGCAAACTATGTACTGAAGAGTTACAATTTATCGTAAGATCTTTATGTTACAGGCCCCAAGAATGGTTACTGATAGTGTTATCTTTGTGGTAAGAAGGAAATAAAATATCAAAAAACAAGGTACAATTGTTGGAATTTGGTATTCATTCAATGAACTACAAAGACAAATCATTTTTATAATTTTTGTTTGGATACTATATAGTACCCTTATTACAGAAGCTTGGTCTAATAATTTTTTCCATGGCTGTATGTTATTCCAGCAACAATAACAGTTTCATCCTTTCGGGTACCCATTTAACACCTGGGGAGCGTTTCATCAAGCGTTTTGTCAGTGATTTTTACTGACAAATTTGCTCTCAGCCAATCAGATGCAAGGATTTCAGTAGTTTATAACAGTTGTCAGTAAAATTCCCTGACAAAACGCTTGATGAAATGCTCCCCTGGCTGGAGAGGAGCATAATGCAGATAAAATGCCTTGCTCAGGGACATACATGTAAGTTCTGTGCCGGGGCTCGAACCCAAGACCTTAGCTTCCCCAGTCAAGTGATCAAACCACTCGACTACGACACCTCTTCAACACTTCTGTTAGATTTCTAACAATCAACATACCTACCCGTGCCTGCAATCGATGATTCTTCCTTTCAAAAGTGAAATTGTTTATCGCATGTTTGTTATGACATCACACTTTTAAAACTTAAACTTCTCCTTTTTCATTTCTTTCTGTTGTTTTCTGTTTCTAACCCGAAACCCACTCAAAACAGTAGGTGTCAAAGGAATTTCTTTCTTTTCTATAAAATGTAAACAAATTGTCCTTGGAATGTGTTTTGGTATTATCTCATGCTAATAAACTGAATTGAAGTGAATCCAATTGAAATATTGATGAAAAAGAAATTTGGTATGATAGAGTCTAAAATGTAAACAAATTGTCCTTGGACTTTGGGTTTGTATTATCTCATGCTAATAAACTGAATTGAAGTGAATCCAATTGAAATATTGATGAAAAAGAAATTTCGTATGATAGAGTCTAAAATGTAAACAAATTGT